>JARYGA010002612.1:0-34793 GCA_030545235.1 Helianthus tuberosus
AATGATCCTATCTCTTATAATGAAGCCATTAGCAGTGATCAGTCTTCTGAATGGAATAAAGCAATGATTGATGAGCTTGAATCCATGAAGAAAAATGACGTTTGGGATTTGGTAGAATTACCCAACGGAGCCAAACCCGTAGGATGCAAATGGGTATTCAAACCAAAACTGGATCCGAATGGGAACGTTGAACGCTACAAAGCGAGATTGGTTGCAAAGGGCTACACTCAGAAAGAGGGAATTGATTATCAAGAGACGTTTTCACCTGTCTCTCGTAAAGATTCATTAAGGATCGTCATGGCCCTAGTAGCTCATTTCGATTTAGAGCTGCATCAGATGGACGTTAAAACCGTTTTCCTTAACGGAGATTTGGACGAAGATGTTTACATGAAACAACCTGAAGGCTTTAAACCTGAAGGTCAGGAGCATCTAGTCTGTAAGTTGAAGAAATCCATTTACGGGTTAAAACAAGCATCACGTCAGTGGTACCTCAAGTTTGATGAAGTCATGAAGAAGCAAGGTTTTATGAAGAATCAAGTGGATCAATGCACCTACCTCAAGATGAGTGGGAGCAACTTTACTATACTTGTCCTTTACGTAGATGATATTCTATTGGCAAGTAATAGTTTAGACATGTTGCATGAGTCGAAGCGGTTACTTTCGCATAACTTCGACATGAAGGATCTTGGAGAGGCTTCTTACGTCATTGGCATCGAAATTCACCGAGATAGACACAAAGGGATCTTAGGATTGTCACAGAAGGCTTACATAGATCGTGTCCTTACACGATATAACATGCAACAGTGCAAACCCTCCGTCGCTCCAGTAGTTAAAGGAGATGTTTTCGGTTCATTCCAGTGTCCGACAACAGAGGTTGAGAAGGAGCAAATGAGCCAGATACCTTACGCGTCAGTAGTCGGGAGCCTGATGTATGCTCAAGTTTGTACTCGCCCAGATATTGCTTATATTGCTGGAATGCTAGGCCGTTATCAGACTAATCCTGGCTTAGATCACTGGAAAGCAGCTAAGAAGGTACTTCGATATCTGCAAGGGACGAAAGACTATAAACTGACTTATAGAAGAAGTGATCATTTAGAAGTGGTGGGCTATTCTGATTCTGACTTTGCCAAATGCAAAGATGACAAGAAATCCACTTCGGGCTATATCTTTATGTTAGCAGGCGGCCCTATCTCATGGAAGAGTCATAAACAACAGTTGACCACAACTTCCACAATGATGGCAGAGTACATTGCTGTTTATAACGCAACCTGTCATGGAATGTTGCTTAGAAATCTGATCACTGGACTCAAAATCGTTAATTCCATTTCTAGACCATTGAAGCTTTACTGTGATAATTCAGCTGCCGTTAGTTTCTCGAACAGTAACAGTTCGACTGGAGCTGGTTTATATCTCGATACAAAATATCTGTTCGTACGAGAACGAGTTGAGGAAAATAATCTTTGTATCGAGTATATTAGTACTAAGGATATGCTTGCGGATCCGATGACTAAAGGTCTCCCTCCTAAGGTTTATGAAGAACTTGTTCGTAATATGGGATTTAGTAAAGACCTTATTTGAGCATATTGTACTAGCTTATGTTTTATGTTAATGAAATTTCCTCAGTTTGATTTTGTATGTCTCTTAGAATATGTTCAACCGGTATAATGGCATATAGACAAATAAAGTTACAAATCGAACAAAGGGCTTACGCGTATTTTGATCATAACGATTAGGTTTTAAATTAAGGCTATAGTATGATTAATGGGGGTCCTGAGTCGCATAATGATTCAACGGCTGTATTTCTCTGCTATAGTACTTGTTTAAGGCTAAAATGAGTGTTAACTCCTGATCAGGCTTATCTAATACTCATAGTAAATGATTACTCGGCTAAGTGGGAGAATGTAAGATTAAATATATTATGTATTAATATTTAATCTATAGCCATTATAATCATTTACATAATATAGATCAAAATATATAATAACCTATTAAATAATTAGTTGGTAATTGTTGATGGACCATATTACCCTTATTAACTAATAATTAGGTTTCCTCCTGGGTGCTTATATAAGGAGAATTATGTGGAGGTTAAAGGGTTACTCAGTTACACAATTAGACACAACCCATTAGCCATAACATCAATAATTCGACCTCCTCTCCTAATCGAATCCCCTATTCGATTTCTAATTTCCCATCATCAGTCAACACTCTAAGGAGGAACCAGATCACGATGACAAGCATGTCGAACTCCATTACTGGATTCTCCACTGCACTTTCTGCTGTGACAGGTATGTTTTATTGTTTTCCCTCATGTATAAACAGAACTGAACCAACATGCTTGCCACACATGACGTTCTCACCTTCGAGGGGCCTCTTTTTATGGATTCAACCCTATATCGATCCCTGGTTGGTGCGCTTCTGTATTTGACAATGTACTAGGCCAGATTTATCTTATGTTGTTAATCAGGTTAGTCAATTTCTTTATGCCCCACTAATGATCATTTTCATCTAGTGAAACGGATTATACGCTATGTTAAAGGCACGATCACTTTTGATCTTATGTTTCGTTGCCCACATACAATTTTCTTATTGAGTTATTTTGATGTAGATTGGAAATGTTGTCTTGAAAATTGTCATTCAACGTATGGCTATTTCATTTTTCTTGGTGGTAATTTGGTTTCATGAAGTGGAAAGAAACCACCCGTTATGTCACGGTTCCATTTTTCTTGGTGGTAATTTGGTTTTACCCTTTACATAAGTGCACATCCTTAATACGTTAAATGATGTGTGACACCTCCACCGGCTCATGGGATGAATACTTGAAGATGTCTAAGGATCTTCACGGGCCTATATTTATAAATTCCGTAAGGGTGTGTGTAAATAATCTCTAGACCAAAGATATTTGCAAAAACCAACATGGAATGACATTTAGCAACTATAGGAGGTGCATGAAGCCAAACATGGATCGTACTCATTGAGAGTGATAAAACCGCGTTAATACCTGAAAAGGTCAGTGTATGCAAGTGATCATCCACACTCATCCATGCTTGAGATTGTGGCCTCACATGATCTTTGCATTCGGCATGTATTCTTTCGAATTGCTAGTGCCAACAATGATATCAATGTTCTGGATCAGTCGCCCACTTGTGAGGATATCATAGATGGAACTACACTAATGTCTTTGTGTTATGTCAGAGGAGTAGAGTACAAGCACAGGTATTATCTTGCCGATAGAATATACCTTGAATATACTATGATTGTTAAATCGTTTATATGTCCACCCGATGAAAAATGAAATAATTCAAAGAAGCACATGAAGTGGTTAGAAAAGATAGCGAACTAGCATTTGGTCTCCGAAACAACATTGGCATATCATGCAAAATCTAGCAAGGGTTTGGATGCCAAACAAAACTAGGAGCGTAATGTAAGCTTCCATAATTTTATATAATATGTCTTGGAGGATGAAGGGCATGTGATTCGCCATATTATGAAGTTGTTCATTCCACATTTGAAGAGATCCATGACCAACAAATTAACACTCGGGAGCTACGCTATCAAGAAACGTATAACAACCTTCAAGCGGATTTGATTGAACATATTTATAAGCTTGGTTTACATGACGGAGATGACGATGTGAACTAGTATTTTTGAATTTGAAGTTGTGTTTTTGTGGCCGTTTGTAAAGACAAAATCACAAGAGTTTTTTTTTGTTTGAATATGTTTCTTCAAACCACACATCAGTGTCATTCGTCTCTTCATGCCATTATAATATTCATCAATAACAAAACACAAAAAATGACATAAGTCTGACACCAGCATCTTTTTGTATATAATTTGTCAATCTCATGCAGCAAAATGTTATTTGAGTCACAGCACCTCAGGGAAGAATGAATTCTCCGAAACTTCGCGTAGAACAATATTGAATATACAAGAAACGATATTTGCCATTTTTTGCGTTTTACTGAGGAAACAGGGTATCTGAAAGAAACGTCGATTTTTTGGAATCTTTGATGTTTGAGTGTTTGGCGTTTTCTAAGATGATTGGTATATAGTAAAATATGGCGTTTTGAGTAGGTGTGTTTGATGTTTTGGGGATTTTGGCGTTTGTAATATTAATGGTATATAATAGAAAATATGGTGTTTCAGGTTCGAGGGGTGTGTTTTTATGTCTGAGATGTTTTGTTTATATAGGGATGTGTTTTGGCCCGTAATGTGTTTTATTCATTAGTTTGACGTTTTTGGTATAGAAGTGTAAAGACCCTTTTTTTACCATTAATGAAGCGCGTCCACTTAATAGCATTTGTGTTATTTACGAAAACGCCACCGCGCCAATCTAGTCCATAGATTGTTCTGATCGGACGATCCATAAGCGTTCTCACCGTTCTCACACTTTCCACCGTTTTCTCTAAATCCTGACCCATCATTATGTATAACACATGTTCTAATCGTGATATCATGTGGGTGTAGAGTTGGTGGGGGTCAAGGTATTAGGATGACTCCATAATTCTTGGTTTGGTTTAGGGCCACGCATAGGTGGATTCTTGTCAAGTTGTGGGGGTGTTGAAAAAGAAAAAGCAATGTTTTAAAAAAACTGTTTTTTTAGTCATACCGGGTTCGGCTTTAAAATGGTTTAACCGGTTAAAACGGCTGTATCGGGCGGTTGAACCGGGTTACTAGTTACCCCTATAAATTCTATGAAATACAAATTCATCTCAAAAACCAATCTCAACTTGGATTTATGTAACTGATCATAGTTTTATCTAAAAACAACTATTTTTATCGTAAACTATTAAGCATTTTAAGAATATTTTTATTAGTTATTAACAATATTACATTGTACGAGGTAAGTAACAATTTCAACAACGATGAAATATTGGAATAGAAGACACTAAGTTAATTACCGGAAATATGGAAGGTCAATATTACCTTAATATCATACTTTATTAAAATTAAGAAATCAAATCTTAAGATAATGCAAACCGGTTCAACGATTTGAACCGGTAGAACCGGATTTACCACCGGTACATAAGACATATCGTATTCGGGTTGTCCTTTAATATTCTTTAAAGTCACAATTATAATCATTATGTGAAACAAGATCAGGAGAAAACGCCCAAAAGTGTGAGAACGGTGAGAACGCATACTGGCCTAACACGTGTCACGTGACATAGAGAAGGGCGGAGGGGCTTTTTTATCCTTTCATATTCTTTTTTTAAACGCGTGTCACCTCACATTTCCATTCTTTGGCGTTTAACAAATACGCGGCGTTTTTATTGTTTTTATATCAGTATCGTAGTAAATATTTTGGCGTTTTAACTAAGTATGGCTTTCATTTGTTGTGCCAGGTAGGATGCATGCCTATAATGTAAAAAACATCAGTAATCTTCTTGATGTTTATTTTTTTCTATCAAGTGTTGTGACATGTAGGATGCAGGCCTATAATGTGACAGACAATTATGTCGTTTTGAAAAGATAAATAAATTCAATTTTTCATGTAGTGGCTTTTAATATAATAAATGTTTGGCAATAATGTTACCGTCTCTTCATTTTACTGTTTTGCAATTACCGTTTCGTTCAATTTCATCTGTCAATTAGTGTTGCTTTTTCCAGTAATACTTTGTTTGGCGTTTTTTGGCGTTTTATATAGCAACATCGTGCTTTGCTAGCATCCATTCTCACAGTTTCACACTGTCAGACGTTTTGGTCTTTGTAGTTTTTGGCCTTTTATACTCAATTTTTTTTATTAGTAGAGAATTAGATAATAAACATCAGAGAATTAGATAACAAACAATAGAAAATAAAAAAAAATTAAAAATTATAATCTAATTTCTCATCCAAATATTCACTGTCATCAGCCTCTTCTACTTTAACATTTTTGCCGTTTTGAATCTGTTTTGAATACCTTATGTAGATCCTTATTTTCCTACATAACGCTCGTCTTTAAAAGATGCTTTTTTGTGGCATCATTTATTGTGGTTTGATATATACTTGTTTGGTGACATGTTGAAGATCAACGCCTGCTCGAATGTATTGATCCCTTCATGCCATCAATATATCCATCAAGAACAAAGTGACATGATGACATATCAATGTCATGAGTCTCTTTTTCATGAATATTTGTCCATCTCATTCAGCAAAAGCTTATAGAGATACCTACCTCAGAGAAGAATCCATTCAGTGAAACTTCATTCAGAACAATAATATAGAAGAAACGAGGTACCGCATCTGTGGCTTTTTTAACTATTTTTTGGCGTTTTAAAGTGAATGGTTTCTAGGAAACATGGCGTTGTTTTTTGTTTGTGATCAATTGATTGTGCAGAGACGTCTCTCTTATAGGAAGTTTTTGGCGCGTAGTTTAGGCGGGTTTCTAGTTATAATAAATGATGTTAATAAAGTAGCCGTCTTTTCAGTTATTGTGTGTATTTTTACTGTTTTTGTTTAGCTTGAGTTTTTAGGGTCATGGACTTTCCATTTTCCAAGTTTGGCGCTTTTAATGGCTTTAAGTAGTTTTTGGCGTTTTTTTCCATTTTTAGCTTTTAATAATACTTTTCCAAATTACTTTTATTATAATTTGGGAGTTTTTGGCGTTTTACTGCATTATGGCGTTTTCACAAGCATTATGATTGTTTGGCGTTTTATTAATATAATGTATTTTTTTTATTCTAAGTTGAAAAATACATAACAAACAACAGAAAAATAAAATTAAAAAAATAAAAATTGAAACAATTTATCTTCCAAATCTTCACTGTCATCAGTCACTTTTTTCTTTAAAACATGTTCACTGGCGGTTTAGCTTTGTCATGCTTGTGTATTTGTGGCCGTTTGGAAAGACAAAATGACATGAGTTTTTTGTTTGAATATGTATCTTCAAACCACTCATCAGTGTCATTCGTCTCTTCATGCCATTATAATAGTCATCAATAACAAAACACAAAAAATGACATAAGTCTGACACCAGCATCTTTTTGTTTATGATTTGTCCATCTCATGCAGCAAAATGTTATTTGAGTCACAACACCTCAGGGAAGAATGCATTCTCCAAAACTTTGCGTAGAACAATATTGAATATACAAGAAACTATATTTGCCATTTTTGGTGTTTTACCGAGGAAATAGTGTATCTGAAAGAAACGTAGATTTTTTGGAATCTCTGATGTTTGAGTGTTTTGGCGTTTTCTAAGATGATTGGTATATAGTAAAATATGGCGTTTTGAGTAGGTGTGTTTGATGTTTTGGGGTTTTTGGCGTTTGTAATATGAATGGTATATAGTAGAAAATATGGCGTTTCAGGTTCGGGGGTGTGTTTTTATGTCTGAGATGTTTTGTTTATATAGGGATGTGTTTTGGCCCGTAATGGGGTTTTATTCATTAGTTTGGTGTTTTTGGTATAGAAGTGTAAAGACCCTTTTACCCTTAATGAAGCGCGTCCACTTAATAGCATTTGTGTTATTTACGAAAACGCCATCGCGCCAATCTAGTCCATAGATTGTTTTGATCGGACGATCCATAAGCATTCTCACCGTTCTCACACTTTCCACCGTTTTCTCTAAATCCTGACACATCATTATATATAACACATGTTCTAATAGTGATATCATGTGGGTTTAGAGTTGGTGGGGGGTCAAGGTATTAGGATGACTCCATAATTCTTGGTTTGGTTTTGGGCCACGCATAGGTGGATTCTTGTCAAGTTGTGGTGGTGTTGAAAAAGAAAAAGCTGTTATGAATTATTAGCAGACATATAGGCCCCACCCATTTTGTTTTATTTCTTTTGTTTTCTATAAATCATTCAATGTATTCGTTGCCGTTTATCTTTTGAGTTTTTATCAAAAGGAAATATTAGATGTAATATGATTGTGATAAAAGAAGAGAAGAATAGAGAAAGATATATAGAGAAAGTTTTGATTTCAATCTCTTAAGTTTTATAACACGTTATCAGCACGAGGGTTCTCTACCAAGCAAATCAACAAAAGCAAAGGAGCTATTACCATACTCAATGTAAGAATTTCATACATTTAAATACATACATATGTGTACATATATATATATATAGGTTGAAAGCCTAAGGGTGCACCAGTGGATTGTAAAACCATACACCTTTAGGATGATCTTTTAGATCCCGTTTCTCCTTTATATATATGTATATTTATAATATAGTTCTTTGATAAATAAAAATGAGTACAGGGTACCTAATGCTATGGGAATATAATAATAATGGGACTACTAACCATCTAACATTTATTTATGAATTTAACATTTATACATCTAACGTTTATTTACGCATCTAACATTCATTTATGCAACTAACATTTTAATTATGTGTATTGTTATATTTTATCTCATTTTAATAAGTATGTAATCCTAATATTTATATATTTGTATTTAGTAACAAGATGGCAAACATCGCGAAACTTGAATTTCCAGCATTGAATATCTCCGGAGAAAATTATATGACTTGGACAACAAATGTCAAAAGACACCTAAAAGCAATGAGTGTAATAGAAGTCATAAATGAAGAGAATAATTGTTCGGATCAGGAAACGGCCAAAGCTGATGTGTTTATTCATAAACACATTGATAATTTACTACAACATGAATATTTCAATTCTGATGATCCATATGAATTATGGACGGATTTAAAGAACAGATTTGATAATCAAAAGGAAGTTTTACTTCCTACAGCTAAAAATGAATGGAACAATCTGAGGTTCCAAGATTTTACAAAAGTAAATGATTACACATCTGCTTTATTTAAAATATGCTCAAAATTATAGTTTTGTGGGCATCCTGTTACTGAGGAAGAAAAATTGGAGAAAACTTACTCCACATTTCATGCATCACATATAAGTTTAGCACAACAATATCGATTGTTGAGATTTTACAGATACTCTGATTTGAATGCACATCTCCTCGTAGCAGAACAACATAACATACTTCTGATGAAAAATCATGAAGCCCGTCCCACAGGATCATTAACTATACCTGAAGCAAATGTTGTTAATAATTATCAAAATAAAAGGGAACAAGGCCGTGGGCGAGGCCAAGGACGAGGCCGTGGCCGCGGTCGTGGGTATTTTGGTAAAGGTCATTATAATGGTCACAACCATACTTTCAAAGGTAATAAAAATTACCGAGGTCGTGAACGCGGTCGTGGCCGTAGCCGAAATCAAAGAACTACAAATTATCCTGCTCCACAAGATAATACTTCCAATTTTCATAATCAAATGAATGAAGTCGGTGTGTCCGAAAAAAATGATAATTCTTGTTATAGATGTGGAAGTATAAATCACTGGTCAAAAACTTGTAGAACAGATCCACATCTATGTGAACTTTACAAAGCCTCTCTTAAAGAAAAAGAGAAGGAAGTAAACTATTTGGATAAACTCGATAAAAATGTTGAGCTAAATGCCGCAGATTTTAATGAAGACATTTAAACAAAATGTTGCTTGATCTCAATGATTTTATGTAACAATTAAATGTGTATTTTTATTATGTCTTTCTTTCATATAATGTTTTTTTTAATAAAGTTATTATTAATAATTATAATATGTTAATCATACTCTTATTATTTTTCTTTTTATAATTGTAAGATTAAAATGGATATCATTGGAGCTCAAGATCGAATGAATGAAGCGAATATTTGTATAGCAGATAGTGGAGCCACGCACACTATATTTAAATCTAAAAAATATTTTTATGAATTGAAACCAACAAGGGGAACTGCCAATACAATATCAGGTCCTAAGAACTTGATAGAAGGAGTGGGAAAAGCTAATATAGCACTACCAAATGGAACAACACTTGAAATAGAAAATGCTTTATTTTCCCCCAAATCAACAAGAAATTTGTTAAGTTTCAAAAACATATATCATAATGGATATGATACTCAGTCAAAGACTGTTGATAATGAAAAATATTTGTATATCATGAGCAAAGATCAGATATTAGAAAAACTGCCAATGTTTCAATCTGGTTTGCATTATACATATATTGATGTGCCTCAAGCACATATGGCAGTAAAAGAAAATTTTTGTGATCCTGAAACATTTAAATTATGGCATGACAGATTAGGCCATCCAGGATCTACAATGATGAAAAGAGTGATTGAAAATACTCATGGACATCCATTGAAGTATAAAAAGATCCCAAAATCTGATAAAATTCCTTTATATGTATCTTGTTCTCTGGGAAAATTAATTACAAGACCTTCGCTTGTAAAAGTTGAAAAGGAAATTCCAATGTTCCTTGAAAGAATTCAAGGAGATATATGTGGACCAATCCATCCACCATGTGGACCATTTAGATACTTCATGGTTCTAATAGATGCATCAAGTAGATGGTCTCATGTGTCTTTGTTATCAACTCGCAATATGGCTTTTGCAAAATTTCTTGCACAAATTATTAAATTGCGAACACATTTCCCAGATCATACTATTAAAAGGGTGAGACTCGACAATGCTGGTGAATTTACATCACATGCTTTTAATGATTATTGCATGTCTGTAGGAATTATTGTTAAACACCATGTTGCTCATGTGCACACACAAAATGGTTTAGCTGAATCATTAATTAAACGTCTACAACTAATAGCTCGACCATTAATAATGAGGACAAAACTTCTTGTATCCGTTTGGGGTCATGCAATCTTACATGCTGAATCATTAATTCGCATAAGACCAAGTGCAAATCATGAATACTCTCCCCAACAAATTGCATCTGGCCAACAGCCAAATATTTCCCATATTAGAATTTTTGGATGTGCAGTTTATGTCCCAATTGCACCACCACAACGCACAAAAATGGGACCTCAAAGAAGATTGGGAATATATGTTGGATATGATTCACCTTCTATAATAAGATATCTTGAACCTTTAACAGGTGATGTCTTTACAGCACGGTTTGCTGATTGTAAATTTAATGAAACAACTTTCCCTGTATTAGGGGGAGAGAATAAAGATAAAAATAAGGAAAAGGATGTCACATGGTGTGAACCATCATTATTATATCTGGATCCAAGAACTAAACAATGTGAGACAGAGGTTCAAAAGATAATACACTTGCAAGAAATTGCAAATCAATTGCCTGATGCATTTACTGATATAAATAGGGTTACTAAATCTCATATACCAGCTGCTAATGCTCCAGCTCGAGTTGAGATCCCTAATAAGGCAATAGATAATAATATGACTCATGAGTCTCAGAAACGTTTAAAACGTGGAAGGCCAGTTGGTTCGAAGGATAAAAATCCTCGAAAAAGAAAAGCGCTTATGAATGAAATTGACCAAAAAGATAAAAATCTTGATCAAGCGGTAAATACCAAAACCTCTCATGAGGAAGATGTTAATGATACTAACAAAGGGATATCAATCAACTATGGTCATACATATATAATATAGAACCGAGATGAAATGGAAAATATGGGTGAAATATTTTCATATTCGGTTGCCAGAGAGATTATGAGCGGAGATGATGCTCCTGAACCAAAGTTTGTCAATGATTGTAAAAATAGACATGACTGGGGAAAATGGAAAGATGTTATGCAAGCTGAATTAAATTCATTAAACAAACGAAAGGTTTTTTGGCCTATTGTTATCACACCTAAGGCAATAAAGCCTGTAGGGTATAAATGGGTTTTCGTACGGAAACGAAATGAGAAAAATGAGATTACAAGGTATAAAGCGAGACTTATAGCTCAAGGTTTTTCGCAAAGGGCAGGGATTGACTATGAAGAAACATATTCTCCCGTGATGGACACGATAACCTTTCGATACTTAATCAGCTTAGCAATATCTAAAAAGTTAGAAATGCATCTTATGGATGTTGTTACAGCTTACTTATATGGATCACTTGATAGTGACATATATATGAAAATTCCTGAAGGATTTAAACTCCCTGAAGCGTTAAGTTCAAAACCCAAAGAAATGTATTCGATCAAATTACAAAGGTCTTTATATGGGTTGAAACAATCTGGGAGGATGTGGTACAATCTTTTGAGCGATTACTTGATAAGTAAAGGTTATACAAATAATCTTATCTGTCCATATGTCTTTATTAAGAAGACAACGTCAGGATATGTGATCATAGCTGTATATGTTGATGATCTAAATATAATTGGGACTCAAAAGGAAATTCATAAAGCAATTATTCTTTTAAAGAAAGAATTTGAAATGAAAGACCTTGGAAAAACCAAATATTGTCTTGGTTTACAAATTGAACATATGAACAATGGAATACTTGTTCATCAAATGAATTATACTGAAAAGCTATTGAAACGTTTCAATATGGACAAGGCAAATCCTTTGAGCACCCCAATGGTAGTTAGATCACTTAATGTTGAAAATGATCATTTTCGTCCTTGTGAGGACAACGAAGAAGTTCTTGGTCCAGAGACACCATACCTTAGTGCAATTGGAGCACTTATGTATCTTACTAACTGTACGAGACCTGACATTTCTTTTGCAGTTAATTTGTTAGCAAGATTTAGTTCAGATCCCACTAAAAGACATTGGAATGGGATTAAACATATTTTTCGATATCTTCGAGGTACTGTTGATTTAGGCTTGTTTTATCCTAACGATTCAAAAGAAGGGTTAGTTGGTTATGCAGATGCAGGTTATTTATCTGATCCCCATAAAGCAAAATCTCAAACTGGATACATATTCAAGACTGGAGGAACTGCAATTTCATGGCGTTCTCAGAAACAAACACTCGTTGCAACATCTTCAAATCATGTCGAAGTCATTGCACTACATGAAGCTTCAAGAGAATGTGTATGGTTAAGATCTATGACACAACACATACTAACATCTTGTGGACTAGAGAAAAACGTAAATCCAACTCCAATCTATGAAGATAATGCAGCTTGTGTCGCGCAAATGAAGGAAGGGTATATCAAAAGTGATAGAACAAAGTATATACCACCAAGATTCTTTGAATATACTCGAGACCTTATTAAAGACAATCAAGTCGAGATGAGATATGTCCAATCCAGCAACAATTCAGCCGATCTTTTCACAAAAGCACTACCTATAGCAACTTTCAGGAAACACGTTCATGATATTGGGATGCGACATGTATGGAAAATGTGATAATCCACACATGACAATTTGAGGGGGAGCATTTTACACGTTGCATTTTTTTTCCTTAGCTATGGTTTTATCCCACCGGGTTTTTCTTAGTAAAGTTTTTTTTAATAAGGCAACATATTTGATCCAGAAGTATCATGAGAGACAACATGCACTGCACTCTTTTTCCCTTAGCTAAGGTTTTGTCCCACTGGGTTTTCCTAGCAAGGTTTTTAACGAGGCAGCATGTCAAAGCCAAACACCAAAGTTGTAGAACAACATACCACAAGGAGCTAATGATTTATTCATCAAACAAATAAATGGGCATATGTCTGAGGGGGGTGTTATGAATTATTAGCAGACATATAGGCCCTACCCATTTTGTTTTATTTCTTTTGTTTTCTATAAATCATTCAATGTATTCATTGCCGTTTATCTTTTGAGTTTTTATCAAAAGGAAATATTAGATGTAATATGATTGTGATAAAAGAAGAGAAGAATAGATAAAGATATATAGAGGAAGTTTTGATCTCAATCTCTTAAGTTTTATAACAAAAGCAATGTTTTAAAAAAACTGGTTTTTTAGTCATACCGGGTTCGGCTCTAAAATGGTTTAACCGGTTAAAACGAGCTGTATCGGGCGGTTGAACCGGGTTACTAGTTACCCCTATAAATTCCATGAAATACAAATTCATCTCAAAAATCAATCTCAACTTGGATTTATGTAACTGATCATAGTTTTATCTAAAAACAACTATTTTTATAGTAAACTATTAAGCATTTTAAGAATATTTTTATTAGTTATAAACAATATTACATTGTATGAGGTAAGTAACAATTTCAACAACGATGAAATATTGGAATAGAAGACACTAAGTTAATTACCGGAAATATGGAAGGTCAATATTACCTTAATATCATATTTTATTAAAATTAAGAAATCAAATCTTAAGATAATGCAAACCGGTTCAATGATTTGAACCGGTAGAACCGGATTTACCACCGGTACATAAGACATATTGTATTCGGGTTGTCCTTTCATATTCTTTAAAGTCACAGTCATAATCATTATGTGAAACAAGATCAGGAGAAAACGCCCAAAAGTGTGAGAACGATGAGAACCCATACTGGCCTAACACGTCTCACGCGACATAGAGAAGGGCGGAGGGGCTTTTTTGTCCTTTCATATTCTTGTTTTTAAACGCGTGTCACCTCACATTTCCATTCTTTGGCGTTTAACAAATACGCGGCGTTTTTATTGTTTTTATATCAGTGTCATAGTAAATATTTTGGCGTTTTAACTAAGTATGGCTTTCATTTGTTGTGCCAGGTAGGATGCAGGCCTATAATGTAAAAAACATCAGTAATCTTCTTGATGTTTATTTTTTTTCTATCAAGTGTTGTGACATGTAGGATGCAGGCCTATAATGTGACAGGCAATTATGTCGTTTTGAAAAGATAAATAAATTCAATTTTCCATGTAGTGGCTTTTAATATAATAAATGTTTGGCAATAATGTTACCGTCTCTTCATTTTACTGTTTTGCAATTACTGTTTCGTTCAATTTCATCTGTCAATTAGTGTTGCTTTTTCCAGTAATACTTTGTTTGGCCTTTTATATAGCAACATCGTGCTTTGCTAGCATCCATTCTCACAGTTTCACACTGTCAGGCGTTTTGGTCTTTGTAGTTTTTGGAGTTTTATACTCAGTTTTTTTTATTAGTAGATAATTAGATAATAAACATCAGAGAATTAGATAACAAACAATAGAAAATAAAAAAATTAAAAATTATAATATAATTTCTCATCCAAATCTTCACTGTCATCAGCCTCTTCTACTTTAACCTTTTTGGCGTTTTGAATCTGTTTTGAATTCCTTATGTAGATCCTTATTTTCCTACATAACGCCCGTCTTTAAAAGATGCTTTTTTGTGGCATCCTTTATTGTGGTTTGATATATACTTGTTTGGTGACATGTTGAAGATCAACGCCTACTCGAATGTATTGATCCCTTCATGCCATCAATATATCCATCAAGAACAAAGTGACATGATGACATATCAGTGTCATGAGTCTCTTTTTCATGAATATTTGTCCATCTCATTCAGCAAAAGCTTATCGAGATACCTACCTCAGAGAAGAATCCATTCATTGAAACTTCATTCAGAACAATACTCAATATAGAAGAAACGAGGTTCCGCATCTGTGGCTTTTTTAACTATTTTTTTGGCGTTTTAAAGTGAATGGTTTCTAGGAAACATGGCGTTGTTTTTTGTTTGTGATCAATTGATTGTGCAGAGACGTCTCTCTTATAGGAAGTTTTTGGCGCGTAGTTTAGGCGGGTTTCTAGTTAGAATAAATGATGTTAATAAAGTAGCCGTCTTTTCAGTTATTGTGTGTATTTTTACTATTTTTGTTCAGTTTTTATGAGTTTTTAGGGTCATAGACTTTCCATCTCTCAAGTTTGGCGTTTTTTTTCCATTTTTAGCTTTTAATAATACTTTTCCAAATTACTTTTATTATAATTTGGGAGTTTTTGGCGTTTTACTGCATTATGGCGTTTTCACAAGCATTATGATTGTTTGGCGTTTTATTAATATAATGTATTTTTTTATTCTAAGTTGAAAAATACATAACAAACAACAGAAAAATAAAATTAAAAAAATAAAAATAGAAACAATTCATCTTCCAAATCTTCACTGTCATCAGTCACTTTTTTCTTTAAAACATGTTCACTGGCGGTTTAGCTTTGTCATGCTTGTGTTTTTGTGGCCGTTTGGAAAGACAAAATGATATGAGTTTTTTGTTTGAATATGTATCTTCAAACCACTCATCAGTGTCATTCGTCTCTTCATGCCATTATAATATTCATCAATAACCAAACACAAAAAATGACATAAGTCTGATACCAGCATCTTTTTGTTTATGATTTGTCCATCTCATGCAGCAAAATGTTATTTCACCTCAGGGAAGAATGCATTCTCCGAAACTTCGCGTAGAACAATATTGAATATAGAAGAAACGATATTTGCCATTTTTTGCGTTTTACTGAGGAAATAGTGTATCTGAAAGAAACGTCGATTTTTTGGAATCTTTGATGTTTGAGTGTTTTCGCGTTTTCTAAGATGATTGGTATATAGTAAAATATGGCATTTTGAGTAGGTGTGTTTGATGTTTTGGGGATTTTGGCGTTTGTAATATGAATGGTATATAGTAGAAAATATGGCGTTTCAGGTTCGGGGGGTGTGTTTTTATGTCTGAGATGTTTTGTTTATATAGGGATGTGTTTTGGCCCGTAATGGGGTTTTATTCATTAGTTTGGTGTTTTTGGTATAGAAGTGTAAAGACCCTTTTACCCTTAATGAAGCGTGTCCACTTAATAGCATTTGTGTTATTTACGAAAACGCCACCGCGCCAATCTAGTCCATAGATTGTTTTGATCGGACGATCCATAAGCGTTCTCACCGTTCTCACACTTTCCACCATTTTCTCTAAATCCTGACCCATCATTATGTATAACACATGTTCTAATAGTGATATCATGTGGGTTTAGAGTTGGTGGGGGGTCAAGGTATTAGGATGGCTCCATAATTCTTGGTTTGGTTTTGGGCCACGCATAGGTGGAGTCTTGTCAAGTTGTGGGGGTGTTGAAAAAGAAAAAGCAATGTTTTAAAAAAACCGGGTTTTTAATCATACCGGGTTCGGCTCTAAAATGGTTTAACCGGTTAAACCGAGCTGTAATGGGCGGTTGAACCTGGTTACTAGTTACCCCTATAAATTCCATGAAATACAAAATCATCTCAAAAAACAATCTCAACTTGGATTTATGTAACTGATCATAGTTTTATCTAAAAACAACTATTTTTATAGTAAACTATTAAGCATTTTAAGAATATTTTTATTAGTTATAAACAATATTGCATTGTACGAGGTAAGTAACAATTTCAACAACGATAAAATATTGGAATAGAAGACACTAAGTTAATTACCAGAAATATGGAAGTTCAATATTACCTTAATATCATATTTTATTAAAATTAAGAAATCAAATCTTAAGATAATGGAAACCGGCTCAACGATTTGAACCGGTAGAACCGGATTTACCACCGGTACATAAGACATATCGTATTCGGGTTTTACCGGTCTTTATCGTACCCGACTCGTGTTTGATATTCGGTTTAACCAGTATAACTGGCCGATTCATACCGGTATTTAAATCATTGAGAAAAAGAATTGGGAAGTTGGTGGTGGATGTTGGTTTATATTTCATACTAGGTTAGAACCCCGTGTATTACACGGGTTGTATAAATATAATTTTATATAATAAATAATAAAAAGATCTTTCTTTCAAAAAACTCGTATATTGCACGTGTTGAATAAAATATAATGTCATATGTTAACACAAATAATCATCAAAATTTATCTTTTAAAAATGAACATTGATGTACTATTTACTTATTATAACATTGTACTTTGTTTTTTTAATTATTATCAGGTTAAAAAGACATGTATTAGACGGGGTTGAATACCATTTTATGATACATTCAAATTATGAGATACAATTATTATAGTTAGTTTTATGCACATTCATGCTTATTTGTTTATTTCGCTCAAAAAACACTCGCCTTAAGTTTGTATTCAAGAGAGTTTATGGTACGAAAATATGGAGATCGATCCCTACGTTTTTATATATCTCATAATTTTTATGAATTATACCATAAAATTGAGAATTAAATTCTCGTTGAATGGAGTATAGAATTGTTATATTTAAAAATGGTGTTCTTTTACGCACCGCTTGCGGTATGCACATATAATGTATATATGTGTGGGTCATTGGGGGGCAAAAGTGAAAGTGCAATAATTTTAATGTTATTTTACTAATTTCGTGAAAATAACGTTAAAAGCTGAGAACGGTTAATCATGCATCATGTGATGGATGTGATGGCGTTGATAGCTGAAAGACAAAAGGGTACATGCACTAATCGGTCTTTGTCCCGATTGCTGAGTGTTATGTGTCTTATGTCCAAGGCTTGATGCAAAACTACTATCGAGCCGGGGGTCTCACTGGAAGCAGCCCCTTTATTCCTACGAGGTAAAGGTAAGACTGTCTACATATTATCCTCCTCAAACCCTACCTTTGCTTTGTTATTGGTGGAATTTACTGAGTATGATGGTGGTGATGATGAAAAATGGTGTTCTTTCTACATGTTAACGTAATGTGCGATAATTGATAGGTTTAAACCAATAATAACAGTACGCCTACTGTTATAGCGATGCATCTAAAAACACTTACAATTTGATAGAAGAATATGCTAGATCTAGAATAATTATTTAGAGTAAACTTCCGTTTTGCTCCCTGTGGTTTGGTCACTTTAACGGTTTTCCCCAAACCTTTAAAAATAGTCATTTTACTCCCTGATGTTTCGGTTTTGTCGCCAGTTTGCTCCACGGTCTTAACTCCATCCATATTGTATGTTAACTGAAAGGGTATTTTAGTAATTTCAAGTATAGAATAAGGGCACTTTGGTAATTTATATTTAAATATAAATTATTACTATATATATATATAAAATAATTATTAAGTATATATCAAACGGGAACCTTTGATTCCTAATTTACCATAATTTCAATCACCGAACTCCAAAGTATATATATCTACTCATAATAAAGAAAAACGTTTATGCTTATCTAAATTTTTATTTAGAATTGTTTATAGAAAAACAAATATTTATTCTTATCTATTTTTTTTAAATTATTATTATTATTATTATTATATTTACTATGATCATAATAAAAACAAATGTTTATATTCTTATCTAATTCTTTGTTTAAAATTATTATTATTGTTATTATTATTATTATTATCATAATAAAAACAAACGTTTATCCTTATCTAAATATTTATTCTTATCTAATATTTTGTTTAAAGTTATTATTATTATTTAATATGAGAGATAAATAAGAAAATAAGATAAGAAAGCATCACGAACCGACACGTGTCCAAAAAAGATTTTTGTTTATTAGTATAGAAGGATTTTATATTTTATATTTTAATTAAGTAAAAATGTATAATTTTATATTTTTTATTCTAATTAAGTAAAAAGTTATAATAATTCGGATTTATCATGATAAGGACTAAACTAGGGGTGCAAACGAGCCGAGCGGCTCGCGAGCTACTCGAGATCGGCTCGAGAAAAAGTTCGAAACGAGCCGAGCCTTATCGAGCTTGGGCCGAGCTTGAGCCTAAAACAAAGCTCGTTTGCTTATCGAGCCCGAGCTCGAGCCTCGCATGTGAAGCTCGTTAGGCTCGTCGAGCCTTATCGAGCCTTATCGAGCCTTAGTGTAAACGAGCCGAGTCGAGCCGAGCTTATTCAAACGTGTTTACAAGCCGATCTCGAACCTAAAAATAAGCTTATTTAGTAAACGAGCCCGAGCCCGAGCTTCACTTATCGAGCTCGCGAGCCTAAAAAGTCTATTATTTATATTATTTTTATTTAATATATTAATTAATAGATAATAAACGAGCCGAGCTCGAGCTTGAGAAAATACAAACGAGCCGAGCTCGAGCCTTGAAAACAAAGCTCGAATCGAGCCGAGCTCGAGCCCGAGCTCACTTAAGTTGATCGAGCTCGAGCTCGAGCCTGGTCAAGCTCGGCTCGGCTCGTTTGCACCCCTAGACTAAATGCGTTATGGTTTATCTTATAGTAGGGTTTATTTGATAGTGGAAATCAAATCAGTAACTTTTGTAAAAGGAAAAACCAAATCCATAAAATGTGTTAATGCGATTACCACAATATAAACATATTGATTTATATAGAATCGTCACAAATTACAAAGTGAGTCGCTATTCTAACTGTTTATTTTTTCAGATGATCGTCAATTATGGATCATGACTAATTACTTAGGCTATGTCCATTCACAACCTCTCCAACCCCAACCTTTTAGTAAAAACAAATTTTTCTCTCTTCCACCTACATAACCCAACCTACCTCAACTTTATACTCATATTCCCAACTCAACTTTTAAAAACATTTTTATTAAATATATATTTTTATGCTTATTATTTATCCATAAATGTGTTAGAAATAGTTATAATTAATATTTTCTAAGATTATCAGTGACAAGAAGTTGACTTGAAATTGAAAAAAAACATAGAGTTTTTGATAACGCACAACCTATAAAAAAATTAATTAAAAAATAACTTTTTCTGAAGGAACTCAGTTTTTAATAAAATTTATATCGATATGTTCACAAAAAAATAAAACAACACTGTATTTTCAGATTTTTTTAATAATTAAATATTAATAAATTATTAAAGAAAATCATGTTTTAGGTAGAATTAATTGTTATACAACAAAAATATGGAAAACACAATTAAAAAACTAACAATTCATTTGCCAACATGTAGCATCTTAAAAATATTAAAATAATTCACAACCAAAGTTGCCCCAACAACCCAGTTGTGAGAGTTAAATGATTTTTTTTTCCAGTTTTTGGGCAACCAACCATTTGGTCACTAGTGGTTGTAGCCTTATATGCTAGTGAATTTCGTCGGGTATTCATAGGAGACATTGGAAGCGTTCCAACAATTTTCATCAAACATTCCTTGAGAAAAATGATCAGAAAGAAAACATTGTAGGAAAATTGACAGTTTTTTAGTAGTGAACAAAACTTAAATCGCATCCATAAAAGCATACAAATTTACAGTATTTATCAATATTTTCTATATTCTATGCTCCAAGAAAAATTATTGAGTTTTTACTTCTTTTTCAATAAATAAATTATTAAGAGGATAGTGGGGCCCTTTTTCTTTGTCCACTGTAGTTCGTCCTTGTGATACCATACCATACCAAGTCACCTCAATGGGTTGATGGTCCTTCGCCACCACAAAGTCCGAATGTCATTGTTCTATTGTGAGTGCTCTTATCCAGTCAATCAATAAGAAAATTATGTAAAGAGTAAATTACAAAAATCATCCTTTATGTATGTCACTTATTGCAAATTGTGTCCTTTATTTTCAATAATTACAGAAAACGTACTCGATGTTTGCAAACCCTTGCAAGTTATGTCATTTATCCCTAACTCAGTTAATTTGTTGTGGTTAAATCTGATCAAATGGACCCCACATGAGGGTATTTTGGTCATTTTACTCTCATGTGGTGTTCATTTGGTCAAATTTAACCACAAAAATACCGTCATGTGGGGTCCATTTGGTCAGATTTAACCACAAAAATTAATTGAGTTAGGGCTAAAGGACATAACTTGCAAGGGTTTGCAAACATCGAGTACATTTTCTATAATTATTAAAGACAAAGGATACAATTTGCAATAAGTGACATACATAAAGGACGATTTTTGTAATTTACTCTTATGTAAAATGTGTGTGTATGAGAACATTGCCATAAAGACCAGTTCAACCATCGGGGTTGGTGACCCAATAGGAGAAGCAAAGCTTATAGGAACACCTAAATTTTGGGAAGTCATGGGTTCAAGTTTCACAAGAAGTAAAAAATAAAAAAAAAACTGTCGTTCAAAAAAAAAGGCGGTCAGTTCAACCAGTGGACCGGTAAAATGATCGGTTTGTTAACCGGATCTCGCTATTTAGAAACTTCCTACTATATATTAGAACCGTAAAAGAATTTAACAGCTACTCTAGAAAACTGGGATTCTAATAGATCATAGGAACATTGAATAACGTTTCAAATGCAAAAGTTGAGTTATAAACATATGAGTTAATTGCTCGGATAGTCCCTGTGGTTTCTTATTTTTTTCACCTTTAGTCCGCAACTTTTTAAAATAACATGTTTGCTCCCCGTGGTTTGCTCACTTGTTAATCGGATGGTCCCTACACTGGATGGACATTAATTTTTTCAGTTAAGTTGATGTAAAATGACCAAGTTGCCCTTAATGATAAAACAAAATCAATTAAATAACAATTAAATATATGGCCCACTTGTTATAAAATAAAAATAAAAAACATATTATTAACACCCACCCACAGCCACAACTTTCTTATCTTCTCCCATATGAACCGACCACCAACCCCACCGTCTCCCCTTTCTTCTCCGGTGAAACCGCACACCCACCCTCGCCGCACCCAAGTGCCAACCCCCTCTCTATCATCTCCTTCAGCAAACTCTGACCCACTCTATCGTCTATCATCTCCGACGACCTACTCCGCTGGTCCCATCCCCTCGCCGGTATACGCATAGAGCTTGTTGAATTTTGATTTGGAAAGTGTTTGGTGAGTATGGTCCACCCTACGCCCGGCTGACGTGTTAGTTTTTGGTTGGGAGGGCGGGAAACATGCTTGTGTCGATCTCACATGCGTATCCCCCTTAGCCGGGTTTCAGGAAAATGGGTTTGTGACGGGGCAAGCGGTTCTAAAAGCAGAGTCAAAGAAGGTGGAAAAGCACGCGAAAGCTTGTGAGGATAATCAGCATGCCTTTGTCCCTCTGGCGTTTGATACGTTCGGCTTCTTGGCGCCGGAGGCGGTTCGATTCTTGGCTAGAGTTCAGCGTGTGGTCCACAGTAACTTTTCGACCCCTCAGGGGCGAGGCTTTGTTTTTAGTAGATTAGGGTTTTCTATTCAGAAGGGGATGGCGGCGCAGTTTGTTGCCCGTCTACCTGCTATCTTTACGTAATTTGCCCCATGATTAATTTAAAATCAAGAATTTTACTATCAAAAAAAAAAAAATACATATATCAGATTCAAAGGTATAAATTTGTATAATGTCACTCGTTGTTTCAAAACAATTGTTATACAAATTTTGATTTGTTTTCTAGTGAATCCGGAGATTGCATATGATTTCAGAAATTTCACTTTTTAATTTCTTTTTATAGTGAACTATGATCATGTTGTTCAGTAAAAGCATGAAGAAACTGGCTTTTTCCTTGTGAAATTGAATTTGATATGAATTCTTCCAATATCCTTTTCATCGAACTGTGATCATTTTCAGTATGTCAAAGCATGAAGAAGCTTGCTTTTTTCCTTGTGAAAATTAAATTTGATATGGATTCTTCAAATTTTGACACGTTCGGCTCCTTGGCGTCGGAGGCAGTTCGGTTTTTGTCTAGAGTTCAGTGGTCCATAGCAACTTTTCGACCCCTCAGGGGTGGGGCTTTGTTTTTAGTAGATTAGGGTTTTCTATTCAGAAAGGGATGGCGGCGCAGTTTGTTGCTCGTCTACCTGTTATCCTTATGTAACTAGGGTTAAGACCCGCCCGCGTTGCGGCGCGGGTACATCGTAAATATTGAATGGATTAGTCCAAACGTTATATGATGCATTAACCATATGAAAACACACATTTCGATGTATCCAGTTGAACTCAGTGTAACATGTATAAGCATTGTGATTGGATCAAACGTAAAGTAAATGGAATTCATATCGAACAATCATAACGTATTATATGTGACCCAACTCTTACATAGAAAACGTAACAGGTATGAAGGAAAATATGCACATGTAATCGAAAGGGATTAATTAGAGCTTTCGAAAAAAAGGGAGAAAAAGAAACCATAATTTGACTCCACTCGGTTTGAAACTAACTTTACGAAACATACATAAAATAAACACGAAAACATATTATATTTGAACTAAATCATTTCCCAAAAAAGTTTACGTCAAAACGTAGAACTTGAATTTATACCAAAACGTACGTAAAAATATGCACATAAAAATGGTTTCTTTAAACGAAAACGTATTATATTTGACCTGACTCGTCTATAAAAAAAGTTTACATCGGAATAAAGAACAAATCATATTTATACATACCCGTACATAAATATGCACATAAAAAATAGTTTTAAGTAAATGAAGAATAAGGGTAAATCGAAAGAAAATATTAGTAAAAATTTAATAGGTTAAAAACGTTCGTAAAAGCGTGCCAAGTAGCACCAATGCTACAACGACATCGACTCTCAACATCGTAAAAATAAAATAGATAAAATGGTAAAAATTACACAGAACGAAAATGAGACTAAAATCGTTGAACCACGCACACCAGTTACGGTGTCTTAATGCGAAGAAATTAAGCAGAAACGTAAAACGTAGAAAAATAATAACTTAGTTGATCTACGACCCGCCCGTTGCGGCGAACTTTTCAAAAGGGGAAAAATGGATGCGTTGTAACGGGTCTGTCAAATATGAAAAAAATAGAGCAAAAACGTTGAACCTCACATGCACGCTACGACATGTTAACTCGAAAAATTTAGATTGAAACGTAAAACGAAAAACTTGCGAAAGATAAAAAGTATGAGGGACCAAAGTTGTAAATAGCAAAGTGTTGTGTTAAATTATAAAAGATGGAAAACTTTGAGTTAAAAGTAAAAAAAATTAAAAGGTGTTAAAATGTAAAAGATAAAACTTTTAGGTTGAAAGTGGAAAATTAAGTTTTTTTTTTTTTAAAACTCCACAAGCACAAGTTACAAGTGCTAATGCACAAAAAAGTTACTAACTTATATATGGAATAATTTGCCCTGATGATTGGAATGAAATAAAAATCTGCACTTATTAGTAAAAAAAAAAATGCTTATTTAAAATCATCTTGCAGAACTAAGCATATTGTTAGATAAGTTCTTGGTGTAACGTGGGAGATGGTGCTTTTGCCGGTGGCAAATACAAACGACGGTGAGGGTGAGGGTGGGTTAGAGCGACAAAGAAAGAGTGGGTATAGGGTTAAGTTTTTTTATATTTAAATAAAAAGGTGGGTCCATTAGTTACTGAATGATTAATTATATTTATTTAACCTTTTAAGTCGTAAAGGGTAGTTTGGTCATTTCTTATCAACTTAACTGAAAAAACTAATGTCTATCCAGTGTAGGGACTATTCGAGTAACAAGTGAGCAAACCACGAGGAGCAAACATGCTATTTTGAAAAGTTATGGATTAAAGGTGAAAAAATAAGAAACCACAGGGACTATCCGGGCAATTAACTCTAAACATATAATCTTAATGTTTGATAACAAAAGTAAACAAATCATGTTTTAATTACTTAAGTTTCATCGACATCAATGTTTTTAGCACTGGCGGACCCAGAAATTATTAGCTGGGGGTGCGGATGAGTGGCTCAAGCATATTTTCAGGGGGTGCGGTCGGTTTTTTTGCCTAAAAAATACACTAAATTTTTTTTCAAGAGGTGCGTCCGCACCCCCTGGGCTTCACCTAAGTCCGCCCCTAGTTTTTAGTGCAACTTAAAAGGTGGGCAATAAAAATTTAGAATCTCACATCAAACAATGAGTACAACTTATACAAGCAAATAGTAAAATTAAAAAAAAGGACAGGTGCACGGTATCCTTAGTCGCAGAAGGGATCTTCCTTCCCAATTCACGACCCGACAACAATTCCTGGCGGTAAATACCCTTGCCAGCTTGATTCGATTGAAGAGCCTGGAGTAACCAGGATTCGAACCCACGACCTCCACGTAATGGGAGGCCTCAAGAGACACTAAATGGGTGTCGGTGGCCACTGAGCCAACACCCAGTGGTTAAGTAAATAGTAATTAAGAAACCAATATCTACTGTTTGTTTGTTACACGTTCGAAAATGAATAAATAACTTTTTTGTATGAAAAAACAATGCATTGTGTGATTATTTTATTTTGCAGTTTGTTTTTATATAACAATGCAATGTCTAATCTAATGAAACTTACACACTGAAGAACAGCAGCAAGGATAACATTGAATAAGTTGGCAGAGTTTTGTTTCTTTGTTTCTTCAAGTTTAAAATATATATATTCATATGGATATATGTAAGAAATTGCATTTATTAATTGGGTTTAAGAAAGAAATATGTGAGGGACAAGTCATATGGAGTAGAACACGCATGAGTTGGTTCAAACTTGAACTCGATTTTTATATTATGTTTAACTATTTAAGTATTATTGTCTTACACATATATATTACTATATTTGTACATAATTTATATTGTACTTTGTATATATTGTATTATATTAATATTTAGTTATGTTCACACACACACATATATGGTGTATTTTGTATATGATTTTGGGCTTACCCTTTGGGTTACAACAAAAGAGGTAGAATAGGTAGTTTGTCATATGAAAAAGTTTTGTTGTGTAAAGGAATTTATAATGTTTGAGTTTTGTTTTCATGCTTACATTTAGCATGTATGTATGCTTTTGGTATTATGATTTGTGTCACACATTACACATTCACGTCTCGTTTGCGGTATGCACATATAATGTATATATGTGTGGGCCCTCGGGGGCAAAAGTGAAATTGCATCAATTTTAATGTTATTTTACTAATTTTGTGAAAATAACGTTAAAAGCAGCGAACAGTTAATCATGCATCATGTGGTAGCGTTGATAGCCGAAAGACAAAAGGGTACATGCACTAATCAGCCTTTGTCCCGATTGTTGAGTGTTATGTGTCTTATGTCCAAGGTTTAATGCAAAATTACTATCGAGTCGGGAGTCTCACTGGAATCAGTCTCTCTATTTCTACGGATAGAGATAAAGTTGTCTATATCTTACCCTCCTCAGACCCTATCTTAGCTTTGTTATTAGACCATGCGTAGTGGTTTGATAAATAATGCCCCCACCCTTGTGCGTTTTCTGCCATGTGGCAGTCCAGTCAGCAAGGGGCCATTATTGGGCATCTTTACAAAAGGGGCGTAGTGGAATAATGCCCAATAACGCCACATCCAATCATTACACAATTATTTTTTTTTTAAATTAAAAACTTAAAATACTTCATTAAATTAAAAAAATTACAATACTAGAAATAAAAAAAATAAAAACCAACAAAACTTAAAAAAAACGGAAATAAAATAACAAATAAACTTAAAAAAAAAGATGATGATCTAAAGGCCGTATTTTTCCCGAAGTTTTTGGCGGTGTATTTGCGCAACGATCAACGCGTCGCCTTGGAGGTGATTGATCGGTTTGGACAAAAACACTATGTCCTTTTCCGTTTGCCTTGCCACTTGCATCTCGTTAAGCTTTTTGTTTTCGGCGACTCGTTCTTTCATAGTCTCCCAACGCTTGTGGCCGAGGTCTCGAATGTCTTGGGACGACGGTTCATCTCCTAGAAATCTTCCTTCAACTCAAGATTAACGGAAGACAACTCCACCGGTTTTTTTCCGGTTCGCTTATCTTTTCTTCTACCGGCCGGTCGGGCCAACTCTTCAACTTCCTCGTCATCGTCCACAACAACATTTAAATCGACGTTGCGGGCATCGGAAGTTGGTGTTTCAGGGTCAAAGGAGGATGACGTTTTCGGTCGTTTAGCTTTACGTCTACTACTAGACGTCATGGTCGGTACGCTAGCCCACTTTGGACTTTTTCTTAGAAGCTCCCAACATCTATAGTACGTGAAAACGCCCTTTGTTTTCTCGTACTCATCCATAGCCCTCGTTAAAACACCGACGTCACCTTCTCCGCTCGGCCGATTATCGTAGTTTCGTTGATAAACTTCTTGGAAGGCGTGACACTTGTTGATATCGGTCCATTTGCTAGAGATGGAATCTTTGTCACGATGTTCACCTTTTCCCCACGTACCATATAAAAGCTCACAAATCTTGTTCCAAAATTCTGGACCTGTTTGAAAGTTTGCTACAAAAAGTAAAAAAAATAAGTTGTACGTTAAAAATAAAATAACATCGACGTGTAGAAAAAAAAAACATAAGTAAAAAAAATAACACTTACCCACATCGGGGTCCTCCGAAACATTGACCCACGCCCGAACTAACGTGTATTCCTCGTCCTTCGTCCAAATAACGTAAGTATGCTTACGACGAGGTTGGTTCGCGTCCTTTTTTTATGTGACCTTCTACCGCGTTCGGATGTCTCGCGATCCGGTTCAGGTTGCGTTTCCGGCACGGTATCCACATCGGGTTCGGGTTGTTTTTGGGATGGTTGCGAAGCGCCGGGTTGGGCAAAGCCGTAAGTGGGTGGCATGAAAGGAGTAGAGCCGCTCAAGTAAGCCGCATACGAAAACATGTTCGGGTCCATGTCTTGAAGGTTAAAGTTTTGTTGCGGTCGGGTGGTATTTGGGTTCCCGGGTCTTGACGGAACACCAAACAGGGCTGGGAATGGATTCATAGTTGAGTTTATAAAAGTTGGAAGATTGGGTTGAGAGAAAGTTTGATAGAAAGTGGGTTTTATTTTATAAAAAGTTGGAAAAAATTAAAGATTAAAATGGGAACTAAAAAAAAGTTAAAAATATTAATTGTTTTTACCGTTTGAAAACGGTCAAATGTGAAAAGGTGTGCAAAATTGGCATATTTTAAATCACGCTGGAGAGGATTTTTTTTGAAAAAAACGCCCGAAAACGCCCCGGGGGTGGGCCTACGGCGTTATGAGGCGTGTTTGGTGGAAATTTTTGAAAAATCCACGCCCATTACGAATGATCTTAGTGGAAGTTAATGAGTGTGATGATGATGAAGATGTCACACATTGCCATTGCCTAGATTGTGTATCAGTTTTGAAAGCATTGCATTGTAGGTTACATGTGATGATGTCAATTGTGATATAAATTGGTGTTTTAACTATTATTAAATTCGCCTGTTTCAATTGTATTTTTAGTTATATGAAGTTTTTTTTTTTTCTTTTTTAATAATATTTATTTTAAGGGCAAATTCATAAATTAATTTTTTAGGTATTTTAAAATGTTCCTCACTCATACATTATAATATAGTATAAATAATTTAAGTATTTTTGTCTTACACGTATATATTACTATATTTGTACATAATGTATATTTTATTTTGTGTATATCATATTATATTATTTAGTTATGTTCACACACATATATATGCACACTATATATTATGTCATTTAGTTATAGTGAAAGTGTAAAATACAGTATTGCTTAACGTACAAGCATACGCTGTGAAATTACGCATGTGGTAAAACTCAAAAGCCTAATCACGCATGTTGAAAAACCATAATAACGCATGTTATACTTATGTAATGAAGCATGTTATAATTATGTAATGAAGCATGTTATGGTTTTCAACATGCGTGATTATGTCTTTTCAACATGTGTGATTATGGTTTAACAACATACGTGATAAGGGTTTTGAATTTTACGTGCGTAATTTCACAGCGTACGCTCGTACGTTAAGAAATATTATACATTAACCAGCGTCTTTAGTTATATTCACACACACATAATTTATACACTCTTTTTGTTAGTTATGTTTAATAATATTTATTTTACTAGATTACAAAAGATAACTGATTTTAACATGTTTTAATGATCACCCATTCTCACAGTCCATAAATATGAATCAAAGCAACACAAGAAACACTACAACAAAAAGCCAATAAAACAGGCATACTGCAAATTGCTAAATTATCTTTTAATAAGATATCAAGTATGTTGGAAAATTGATAAGCTTTTAAAACCAACAATCTACCAATAGAGACACAATATAACTACACCATCCCAGCTTCCTAATTATATATCATATCATCAAAATGTGTCTCAAAAACTCATGTTTTCCTTCCAGCAACACATCTACTAGATCCCTATTTTCATCGACCCAAAATCGGGGATACGACCAGTGCAGATCTTGACATTGGTGGTTCGGAATCTTATTATTAGTTCGATGTTCAAAAATCCTCATGAACTCCAGATGACTCTCCCATTGGTTTACTAGTGTTCACTCTTTGATAAAACAATAAATACGCTGCCGATGTTCTGATGTCGCCTTCACTTACGGGTGTCACGTGAGCGTCATCGAAATGATACCATCTATCTTCTTCAACCAACTGCACAAAGTAGTAAAAAAATAAACATGCTTGTATAATACATTAATATCATAAAATTTGTATAATACATTAATATCATAAAAAAATAAGAGTAAATGTCATTTTCGTCGCTGAGGTTTGGCCAGTTTTGCGACTTTCGTCAAGGTTTGTTTTTCCGCATCTGGATCTAAAAGGTTTAAAATCTTATCATTTTCATCCGGCTTGTTAACTCCATCTATTTTTCTCCGTTAACGCAGAAGTATTTTGTCTTTTTTGCTAACTTAAAGGGTAATTTGGTCTTTTTCACTTTAGATACAAGCATTTAGTATGCAAAAAAAGACAAAAATGCCCTTAAGTTAACAAAAAATGCAAATACCCCTACCTTAACGGAGAAAAATGAAACTGGAAAGATTTCAAACCTTTTGGATTCAGATGCGGAAAACAAACCTTTGGATGAAAGTCGCAAAACTGGCCAAACCTCAGGGACGAAAATGGCATTTTACAATTAATATAAATATGTGGCAAACCAGTCAGTGTCTTTTACCTTTGCATATGCAGAGTAATGGCCGCCACCAAGTCCACCGTAATGATTGCTAATAGCATACAGTTCATAAACGCTAGATCCGCCCGACGGATCTTTACTTTTAACGTATTTGCTTAAATCAAGATTATGAATTGGAAAATTCACAAACGTGTCGAGTTTGTTCTTCAAAAACCGGCTGTATGAGAATCGTTTAAGATGGAAGACGATAATATCCGGAAGCTTCCACAAATCCAACTTCTTAGTCGCTTGACGATGTTCCTTACAACCAGGGCAGTACCTGCATCGATTAACATTAACAAACACTAATAACTAACTAATTACTGAAAATCCGGTGTCCGAAATTCAAACAAATTATCGTGAATTCACCGTACCACATATCTTCAGGTCCTAGAGGCTCTTCCTTCAAGAACGCATCTAAACAAGAAAACAACGAGATAGATTCTTGTTTGGTTTTCTTAACCGTAAGCCCAGGTTTGTGCACCATCGGAAGATCCTTAAGGTAGCTTGCATCGTATGACTCATGCTCCTTGTCGGTCCAATCCAGTATAACCTTAACGATTTTACTAGGTTTTATAACTGAATCTTTTGAAATCGGTTTGCAACTCATACCCCTATCATCTGTTATACATAAACGAAACGATAATTCCGCTTCTGAATCTTTACCTCTAAATTCGTCACCGACTGCGGTATCCATCTGACAGTCACTGGTGGATTCTTCTAAAACGGAGCCATTTACTTTAATACCCTCGCTTTTGTTTGATGATGAAAAAGTTTTTCGTTTCAGTGGGCCCAGAACTCTGGCAACCGCTAAGTCAATACTAGTCCCATTTATCGCATCTTCTAAATAGGTAACCAACGGTGTCAAGAATCTCTTTCTTTCACCTAGCTTCACACTGTCAAAAACAGTTGGAACAGTTACTCGTTACAAACAGCAGCGAAAAGATTAAAAGCGAAATAAAGAGTAAAATGTCATTTTCGTCCCCGAGGTTTGGCCAATTTTGCGACATTCGTCTAAAGGCTTGTTTGTCCGTTTTAATCTTGCCATTTTAATCTGGCCCGTTAACTCCGTCCATTTTTCTCCGTTAAGTCAGGGTATTTTAGTATTTTTTTTTTAGTAAGGATATTTTGAATACTTACACAGTGAAAAAGACTGAATTGTCCTTTAAGTTAACAAAAAAGACGAAAATACCCCTGACTTAACGGATAAAAATGAATGGAGTTAACAAGCCGGATGAAAATGGCAAAATTTTAAACCTTTTGGATCCAGATGCGGAAAAACAAACCTTTGGACGAATGTCACAAAACTGACCAAACCTCGGAGACGAAAATGGCATTTTACTCCGAAATAAATATGAAACATAATAACTTACTTTTCAAGATATCGATGGCATATCTCTAGCATGGGAAGTTCGGCATGTTTTTTCGAAAGTCTATAGGCTACAATGCATTCATCATCTTTGATCGAGGGCAATGATTCCCCGTTATCCAAGTAACGATATATCTTGTGTTCGTAAACCTGAGCATCCCATGAAAACAATTGAGATGACAACACGCAATACGAGGAAGATTAAAAAAATTATAAGTGAAAAAATAAATTTACCTCTGCAATAATCAAGGTTTCGTCACTTTCTAAGCAACATGCAGTACCCAAAGCCTGAAAGAGGTCCTTATAGTAACCGTATTTTGACACGTTAACAGTAAATGGCATGGGTAAGCTACTTCCATCGGCGTAGAATACGGTTATTGTCATTGAACGTGTAGTGGTTGAAGGTAGTGGTAATGACAAGTACATGAACGGGTCAAAGGTAATCGAGATTTTACTGCAAACTGGACAAACCAGCGTTGACTTGTATTGACCCTGAAGATTAGAACCATCAGATTCGGCCCGTAAGCAAAGAACGGTAATAAACATGAACAGTTAAATTATAAATGAACAAAAATGTCACCTGGCAAACATCCACTACAATCGAATCGTTTCGAGCTTTATGGTATCTCCAAAATTCACTTGCAACTTCCTCATCAGGGCGACCATCATAATCCTTTGTTTCGATGTACGGTTTTTGCTTAACGCGATTTAGATCTTCATGCAAACCGTCCAACAAGAAGGCCAAGAGTTCCTAAAAAAATGCATTTACAAAAAAAAATCAAAAATTAAAAAAGAATGAGTAAAGTGCCATTTTAATCCCTCTGAGGTTTGGCCAGTTTTGCGCCTTTCGTCCAACGGTTTGTTATTCCGCATCTGGATCCAAAAGGTTTGAAATCTTACTATTTTCATCCAGCTCGTTAACTCCATCCATTTTTCTCTGTTAAGTCAGGGGTATTTCTGTCTTTTTTGTTAACTTTAAGGGCAATTCGGTCTTTTTACATAAAGTAAAAAAGATCAGATTGCCCTTTTAAGTTAGCAAAAAAGACGAAAATACCTCTGGATTAACAGAGAAAAATGGATGGAGTTAACGAGCCCGATGAAAATGGCAAGATTTTGAACCGTTTGGATCTAGATGCAGAGAAACAAACCTTTGGACGATAGTTGCAAAACTGGCCAAGCCTCGGGAACGAAAAATGACATTTTACTCAAAAAAAATTCATATAGACACTTGAAAAAGCTTAAGCACTAATTACTTGAGAGTCATGCTGATTATAACCACTAAACTGAGGAGCAAAACGAGCAAGTTTTCCTTTAAAAGCGCGAGGAGCAACAGCCGTACGACCAGAAGACCAAAGTTTCCTCAACAACTCACCAAACGCAACCGCAAGTTCACCCTGAAGAAAGCACATATCAAAACTCTAATTCCATAACGCATAAGAACATGTATTATCTTGCGCTAAACATTCAAACTAGCCACATACATGCATTCCTAAAGGATTCTGCTTGTTAATCTCATCACTATAGTCCTGCAAAAAGTAGTCCACAAAAGGCGGCGTATGAACCAGACATTGAAGTGCGCTATTCATGAAACAAGTGTTCCCGAGATTCTGCAATCCCGCTAAACCTCTATCTCGTTGGGGAGCACTTCTCACGGAATCACGTGCATCTTCCATATCCGTGGAAACCGAGCCGAAAGTAGATCCCTGATACAAGCTAGAACTGTAATCCGGTCCATAACCGTTTGACAAACTTGGACCACCGGCTATTGTGCGAGATGATCTCGGTGGTTCCATAGAAACCAACGCTAACTGATTTCCCGTTGAATCCATGTTAGATCTAGAGGATACAAATCCGTCAGGTTGAAGATCTAAAAAAATCTGCAGAAAGAACTAAATCAGCAATAGAAACCGATCTGTTAGCGCATATGAATTATCATAACAAAATAAGAAAATCTCACAGATTGATCCATCTGCAGGTTGGATTCCTCAAGAGTTCGATTCGATTTAGCCAGAACCGTTTGCTTGCAATCATTAAAATAATCCCAGAGGCGTATCTGTTCAAACGCAAGGGGGCAATAATGGTAATTAAGAAGATATCATTACAGTTACTCAAAATCATATCAGATAATGAGGTTTAACTAACCAACCTTCTCAAGGTCTACCCTTTTGAGTGTTGATACATGCTCATAAAGTTTCTTTAACGAGGCCTATATAACATTATACAGAGTCGGGTCAGCACACGAATGGTTAAAAACTATATGGACTAACTTCGCCTACATTAAATCTTGATGAAAGATAAAAAAATACGACACCTTTTTACTGATATGTATGATCATTTCACTCTTGTCTCTTGAATCAATCAATTTCAAAGCTAGAGGGTACACCTCAACCGATAACGTCTTTTGAATACCAAGTGATATCATCTGCCTTGGTAAAGCCGGTCCTCCTTTGTACCTGAAAGATAAATTTAGCATGACCAGAGTATATCTTAAAATACCATAACGAGTACAAGTAAAAGAGTGAATACGAGTTTTTAAATATAAAAACTAATGTACCATCCATGAAGCTTTTCCCAAACTAGTTGGGGAACTAAAACATAATCAACTTGTTCGGTTAGTGTTCTATGAAGCTGTAAGTCACCCCCATCACGACCCTCTTCGTTTATAATTATGTCTGTGTTATCGATTGGTCCGGGTCGCTCCCCTGCTTTTGTCAATGTCGAAGATTGTTTATCTATAGAAACGTCTTCCATCTCATATTCACCAATTTCCTCACCAACATACTTCTGCCATTTCTTAAACCACCTGCTTAACGAAAAAACAAGTTATTTTAAATTATTATGATCTACCTGATTTAAAGTAACTTTGTGTTTCGATAGTACCTCTAACATGGCATATTCGTAAAGATGAAACCCGTTAAACCTATTGAAAGTTTATGCACTCTAATTGATGATTATTTGAATATGAAGGTTACATTACTTAGACGTTATCCGTTTCTTGCTAACATTCTAAAATTTTGTAATATAAGGTTCTATATGATAGCTGCTACATATAGCAATGGCGTAGCTTTGTGGGGGCGGGAGGGGGCGTCCGACCCCCCGAACC
>JARYGA010002613.1:0-28893 GCA_030545235.1 Helianthus tuberosus
CCATGGGTTGCTTCTGTTTTTGAGCTGTTGAAGTTTATGTTTGTTTGGTTTGAACTTGTTGAATGGTTTCTGGTTGTTGTTGAGGAGTTTCTGATCTCCTTACTTGTCTTTCTTATGGAATTGGGGCTTTCAGTCCATGAAGATCGACTTTTGCTAATCTAGCAACATTATACTGCAATCTCTCTACTAACAAATGAACATTAGTGAGAAGTTGAGTATTTGTTTCTTCTTGTTTCTTCATTTTCTGAAACTCCTGGTTTTATTGATTTCTTTGTGCAGTCAATTCCATCAACAGTTTCTCAAAAGCCTCAGCCATGCTGCTGTTGTTGGCTCTGAGGAACTGTATTTCTTCAAGAATCTTCCCTGAACTTGAGCTTTCTCCTGTAGTTGCAACCGCGGCCATCTTTTTCTTGATATCATGCAGTTCCTTAAGAGCCTTCTCTAATTCTGATGAGCTCTCTTTGTTTTCTGATGACTTTTGCAGTTTGTTGAGGGCTGCAGCATTGTCTTCTATTTGCTTCTGCACAGCTTTGACAGTTTCTGACAAAACCTTGATATCTGACTTTTGATTTCTGATTTCTTCTAGTATCAGATCAAGTTTTCCTTCTGTGGTTGTTTTCCCAGTAGCAGTTGTGTCTTCAAGTTCCTTGTAAAGTTGTTTAGGGGACATAGATTGATGTCCTTGGTAAATAGGAGAAACAACTGATGTTCCCCTTCTAACACCAGCAGAAAACACATTCTCTGTTGTTCTGAGGTTAAGAGGATTGGAAGATTCCAAATTCTCTATATCCTCACCAGAAAATTGAAACACATTCAAGTTCTGGTTTTCCTCATATCCTTGAACCTTTTCAGCTTCTCCATGAGTTGTTGAGAAACTCTTAGTTTTCTCATCCAGATTTCCTTGATCAGCAGACTGATCTCCACCTGTTGCCACCACATTTTCCTCCTCAGAATCCGATTCAAAAAACGGGTCCTTAGTTTTACTCACATTTTGTTTTTCAGAAATGGTGCCTCTAAGTAAAATTTCATGTTTTCCTTGAATTGATTCATCATAATCACTCTCAGAGAAATGAAATATGTTTAGTTTGGAGTGTTGTGCACCTGTTTCTCCCATATGTGAGATTTCAGCATGATGTTCTTCTGCCACAGGACTCATATTCACATCTTTATTAGCTGGATGAGGATCAGATTCACCCTGCTGTTCCATTCTAGTGTGCTTGACTCTTGTGTATCATGCTCCATGGGGGACACTTTTTCAAAGACTCCTCTGTTATCTGGCCTTTTGTTCAACATCTTCAGATATTCTGCTCTGTATGGTGAATCTTCTGGTATTAGAATCATCATTCTTTCTGTTAGAGCAGGCACATCATAATCTGACTTCCAAGATCCTATGGTAGTCCAAGGTCTCATAATTTCTGTTTTCCATATATTTTCTGATGCTGGAATTTCTAGGTTCCTTTCTGAAAAGGCATCAGAAATTATGATTGACAGAAATCTGGGAAAGGGTAGATGTGAATCTATCCTCCCAGTGTTTGTCAGAATTGATCTTCTGATCAGAATAAATATTTCTGTTCCAAAATCAATGTTCAACCCACTAATGAGACTGAACATGATTGTTAGAATATTCTTATTTATCTGATATGTACCTCCAATCTTTGAAGATAGACACTTGTTCAGAATTTCCATTAGAACTTGCAAGAAGGCAGGTAGCTTGTTTCTCTTGAATTCGTTGATTTTTGAAATCTTTGTCTTGTAGCCCATAACAGCATCAAGTTGTGAGAACATATCTTCTTTTACTGGTGCTTCTTCATAGCTTTGGCTTAAGGGTAGTTCCAAACATTCCCCTATTTTCTCTGGTGATATAGTAATAAATATATTTCCCCACACATGTGTTGTTAGCTCGAGTTGATTTGAGACTTTGAGAGTTTTTACAACTTGTTGTATGAGTTCTTCTGGTACCTCTCTAGTCTTTGTGAGGGCTTGAGCTATAGGGCATCTGGTCAGAAATTCAATGAGAATTTGACACTTCAAATCATACTCTTCAATATTATCATTCATTGCTTCATTGTTACTCTTTAATGGAAAAAAATTCAGTTTTAGTGATGAAGGGAACAGAGTGTTCAGTTGGTGGTATGTTGATGTTGATAGCTGCCATTGATAATTTTGGTTTTTGTTTTGGAAAAGGGTTTTAGGGTTTCGAATTTGAAGGTTGAAAATGGAAGACTCTGTTTTTGAATGAGGTATTTATAGTTTGTACAGACAGAGATTCTTGAGTGTTTGTCGTGGGTTGTTTGTATTCAAGGTGGTTAATCACACCTTTATGATGTTCTAATCCTTTAAGGAAACAACCGTTTTTGAAAAACCTTTGGTTTATCTCTAATTTAATGTAAATCTTTTAAGGAGACTTAGAGATTCCAATGATTTTGCCGATAAACACTAATGTCCAACTTGCACCTTTTCTCCATGTCGGGCCCTTTTTGTTTCAAAGGGTCCAATGGAGACCTTTTCCGAGTTTGTGTGTCTTCCCAGGTTTTCCTCTTGATGATATATATAAGAAAATTCTGAATAAAACTTTTGAGAGTTGTATTTTCTTCATATATCATCAGAATTCATCTGATTCATTTACAGAGAATGAATCCCCTTTTTTTTAAATGAGAGGGAATAAGAAGAGTTCCGAGATTTTTACTTACATTGCAGTTTTGCAGTTCTGAACTCCACACCTTTGATCTGATATATAGGAAGTATTTTTCATACAGCTTGTTCCAGTCCTCAGAAAAAAATTTTGAAAGAAACTTATTTTAAAAGAATTTAGATAAGTTTCTTTAAATATGGTTAAAAGCATTGTTTTTTTGATGATATGTCAAACTTCCCGGCTTTCAAGAGATTTTTCTGATAAAAATTTGATTTTCTGATTTATTGTCAGATTTTCTGGTTACTTTGAAAATTTTCTGGTGAATGATCAGATTCGTGTGGCTTAATGAGTTTTCTGAATAAATACCAGATTTTCTGATTGATTATCAGATTTTCTGAGTACTATTAAATCCTGTCAGATCCCATTTGAATTTCACCAGATTTTCCTTGTTTTTATCAGATATGTTGTGTTAGTTCCCCCTAAATCTATTGAATCAAAAAAAAAATTAATGAATAGAAATTAAAGCAAACCTGATATATATAAACAACAAAAAAAAAACACACAGCAAAGAAAAACAAACAACAACTACTCCTCCTCCTCCAACACGTTGTACATGCACTTCACATATAACCAAAGACTGGTTATTCGACCGGTGTGATTCGTTGATGGCGTCAGGGTGGGCTTACTTAAGTTTTCTTGAAGTACCAGCTCGGCCCTTGGATAGCAACTTCTCACTCCTCCAAAGTCCAGCTGACTTGTGATCACCTTGGTTACGAAACGAGGGTAGATCAGAAAGGGTTGACGGTCGTGGATGTTTGCTTCTAGGTCTCTCATGAGAAACTTAGCATAGTTGTAAGGTTTTTCCTGTACAACAGCAAGAACCACTTCCATCATCTTATGAGACAGCTCGTTGAAGTGTCCAATCTTCTTGGAGAAGCAGACACTTAGCTGTGTTACCAAAAACTGGAAAGGTGGTATAAAGCCAGATTTGCTAACAGCCCTTGACTAGTTGTTTGTATGATAGCCCATTTCAGTCAAGGTCTGTTGCACATCTGCCTTATCCAGAAATTGGGTTTCATGATCATTACCCAGTTTGAGGACATTTCTGATTGTTTCCTCTTTTAGGGTAATTCTTACCCCCATAACCTCACTCTCAATCCACATGGAAGTACCACTAAAAATGATTTCAGAGTTCCACCAGAACTCTTGGAGAAGTTTTGGATAAATGGTGACATGTGATGATACAGCAAAGCCCAAAGGACTTCGCATGATCATATTGTACACAAACCTGCAGTCCTCCCATGCAGGTCCTTCCAAGTTAGATCTTAATCTAAGATTATGAAGTCTGTGAAATGGGAGAGGGAATTGAGTAGCTTTCATCAATTTTGGGCGACCCATTTTAAGATAAGAAAAATTCTGTCGAAGGGCTTTTGAAGAGATGATTTGATGTGAAGTAAGTTCTTTTCAGGTTGTTAATATTTATAGATGAAAGTGATAGTTCCCTATAAATGATATTAACAGCCAACCATTTTCTCTTCAATTAAGACGATATCTGTTGCAGTGAATGTAACAGTGAATGTGACAGTCTACTAAGCCCCATGTGTGAGTAAGCATTTAATGACTAGGCGGCTACTTTCATAGCTCCTAATCATTTTAGTGCCTACGTGTCACTTAGGTTTCTTATGAAAAAAATGACGTTGCATGCATTGGCAGAAAAAAAAAATGAAATTCAATAATCTGGAAAAAATAATTTGAGACGGTTGATTTTCACAGCAAATATAGAATTTTATCTTTATGCATGTTACTTTTCCCCCTTTTTGTGTTGTTTTTTTTTAATACAAAAACAAACAATACAAAAAATATTAATATATACAATGTGTGGGATATGCATGAAGATGGTAGTTTATGAAGATTACAAATTATTCTGATGTTTCAACCTGGTTTCTGATTTTATATCAGAACTTCTGGTGATTTCACCAGATTTTCTGATATTTCCTCAGATTTTCTGATAAATCATCATTTACTGAAGATTCATCAGATTTTCTGATGTTCCATCATATTGATGGTTTGCTTTGTCAAAAACCAGTTGATTTGTTCTTTGATTATCAGAACTTTGATGATCATCAACCTGGTTTTCAATTTGTGCCCTTGTCTTTTCTGAAAAATCTTCATCGTTTAGATTTACCATGCCAAGTTTTCTGATCAAAAAATTGTGTCTCTTTTCATCAAGAGGCTTTGTAAAGATATCAGCAATTTGGTTTTCAGTTGGTACAAAATACATTTCAATGTTACCTTTCTCCACATGATCTTTTATGAAGTGATATCTGACATCTATGTGTTTGGTTCTTGAGTGATGAACTGGATTTTCTGTTATTGCAATAGCACTCTTTGAGTCACATAGAATAGGTATTCTTGTCAGAGTTACTCCATAATCTTTCAGTTGAGTTTGCATCCACAGCACTTGTGAACAGCAACTTGCTGCTGCTACATATTCTGATTCTGCTGTTGATGTGGCAACACAGTTTTGTTTCTTGCTTGACCAACATACCAATTTTTCTCCCAAGAGTTGACAGGCACCAGATGTGCTTTTCCTGTTAATTTTGCACCTTGCATAATCTGCATCTGTGTATGCAATTAATTCAAGGTTTGTATCCTTAGGATACCAGAGACCAAGTTCAGATGTGCCTTTAAGATATTTGAAAACCCTTTTTATAGCTTTTAGATGGGATTCTTTGGGATCACATTGATATCTGGCCAGAAAGCATGTTGCAAACATGATATCTGGTCTGCTTGCAGTTAAATATAGCAGTGATCCTATCATCCCTCTATAGGTTTAAATATCTACACTAATTCCATCTTTGTCAGAATCTAACTTGTTCCCTGTTGCCATGGGATTTTTTGAAACAGAGCAGTTTTCAAGTGAGTATTTTTGTAGAATTGTTTTCACATATTTTGATTGACTCAAAAATATTCCATCAATTCTTTGTTTAACTTGTAACCCTAAGAAAAAGGTTAACTCACCCATCATACTCATTTCAAAGTGGCTGGTCATCAATTTTTGAAACTTGTCACAAAATTTTTTATTTGTTGATCCAAATATAATATCATCAACATATATCTGGACCAGCAAAGTATGACCTTTGTGTGTTTTGAGAAAAAGAGTGGTGTCAATAGTACCTTTGGTAAACCCAGAATTGAGTAAGAAGTATGATAAAGTTTCATACCAGGCTCTAGGAGCTTGCTTCAACCCATACAAGGCTTTGTTTAATCTGTAAACATAATTTTGAAATTTTGGATCAACAAAGCCTTCTGGTTGTTGCACATAAACTTCTTCCTCAATTTTACCATTCAGAAAAGCTGATTTTACATCCATTTGATAAACTTTAAAATCCTTGGATGCTGCATAAGCAAGAAAAATTCTTACAGCTTCTAATCTAGCTACTGGTGCAAAAGTTTCGTCATAATCAATACCTTCTTGTTGACAGTAACCCTTGACCACTAACCTTGCTTTGTTCCTGGTGATTATGCCATTTTCATTAGATTTATTTCTGAATACCCATTTTGAGCCAATGACAGTTTTGTCTTTTGGCTTAGGTACCAGATCCCATACCTTGCTCCTTTCAAACTGATCAAGCTCTTCTTGCATAGCTTGGATCCAGTCTGGGTCACTTAGAGCTTCTTTGACAGATTTGGGTTCTACCTTGCTTAAGAACCCGGAAAATGCACACTCATGTGCAGTTGCAGATCTTGTTCTGACACCATCTGCAGGATTTCCAATGATGTCAGAATGAACATGTCCTTTGATCCATCTTAACTTGTTGTGAAAAGTTGTTGGTTCTGATGGATTTGAAGTTTCCCCCTGAACAGGTGCTTCAATTGTGTGTAAGGTATCAGAATTCTGAGCTTCTGATGTACTACACCTTTCTTCTGCAGAGTTAGTACATGAATAATCTTTTGATTTGTTATTGAGAGAATTATCATGTTCTAGGAAATCTTCATTTATCATTTCAAAAAGATGTTCATACTTTTCTTGTTTGTCAGAAAAATTTATTTCTTTCATGTATTCATCAGAAACCTCTGTTTCTGATGAGTCGTCAAATGAAACATACAGACTTTCTCTGATTATCCTTGTATTGAGAATAAAAATTCTATATGCTTTTGATGACAAAGAGTAACCAAGAAAATACATTTTTCTGCTTTTCTGTCAAATTTTTCAAGGCTTTCAAAATCATTGAAAACAAAACATCTACAACCAAATGTATGCAAAAATTTTATACTTGGAATTCTTCCATTGATAATGTTGTAAGGTGTTTTGTTGTGCCTTTTGTTGATAATGGTTCTGTTTTGGGTAAAACATGCATTTGCTATAGCTTCTGCCCAAAAGTGAGTGGGCAGTTTAGCATAAGCAAGCATGGTTCTGGCAGCTTCCACCAAGGTCCTATTTCTTCTTTCAACCACCCCATTCTGTTGGGGTGTTCTGGGAGCATAAAAATCATGAGAAATTCCTTTACTCACAAGGAAATTCTCAATATTTGCATTCTTAAACTCTGTTCCATTGTCTAATCTGATCCTTCTTACTGTTAGTTTTAACAGATTTTCAATTTTCTTGATAAAATTAATGATCAAATCAGGAGTTTCACTTTTCTTTCTCAAAAATTCTACCCATGTGTACTTGGAAAAGTCATCTACTATTACTAGTATGTATTTCTTTCCAGAAAAACTTTATGTACATATGGGTCCACACAAATCCATGTGTAAAAGTTCCAAATTTTGTGAAATATAAGACTCAGAAATCGATTTATGTGAGCTTCTCTTGGATTTACCCATCTCACATGCCTCACAAATTTTATCCTTGCTTGAGGATATCAAAGGTAATCCTTTTACCAGACCTTTGCTTGCTAGTTTGCTTAGGTTTTTGAAATTTAAGTGGGCAAGCCTTTTGTGCCATAACCAACTACTACCTTTGTTGGTTTTTGAAAATAAACATAGTTTTGGATGTTCACTTTCTTCTTTGAAGTCAAAATAGTAAATTGATTTTCTTATTCTTTTCCCACTTAAATAGATTTTATTATCATCTATACCTATTAACAAGCATTTTTCTGATAAAAAGGTTACCTGAAAACCTTTGTCACAGAATTGACCACAACTCAGCAAGTTATACTTTAAGCCTTCAACATAGGCTACTTTCTCTATGGTCAGACATCCATACCTTATGCATCCATATCCCATGATCCTTCCTTTCACTCCATTTCCAAAATTTACCATTCTACCCAGCTTTGAAATAAAGTTGCTGAGTAAGCTCCTGTCCCCAGTCATGTGCTGGGAGCTTCCTGAGTCGCAGTACCAGATCTGCTGCACATGATGGTCCTGAAATGAAATGATTAGAGGGTTTTTGGTACCCAGGCGTGCTTGGGTACTGTTTCTGATGGAATCCTAATAAGTTTATTTCTTCTTCATGGTTTTGCATTAGAAACTCTGTTATATGCTGAGCCATTAACAGATTTTACATTTTTCTTTTGAAGATGGTGTTGAACAAGCTTCAGTATGCCAACAAACATACAAGAGTTATCAGAATTTTCTGATACTTCTTCTTGTGATGGAATGAGTGGATAATTTTGAAAAGATGAGTGAACTGCTTCTGGAGTCTTTACAGATTCTTGACTGCATTCACTTATGTTTGTTTTGAAGTTTGGTTTTTCAAAAGAGTATTCAGAACAGGTTGTTTTGCAAGATTCAGATTCAGATTCTGATGAAAATTTATCAGAATTCTGATGAGTTGCTTTTACAAAGACAATGGGTTTATTTCCATTTGATCTTGTATAACCTAAACCCTCTCCTTTGTTCTTTGGTGTGGACTCAATAAAATTTATGAATTCTTTGGTGTGACACCCCAGGAAAACCATACAACTTAACTAGCTTCCTCAGTGAGTGCTTACCAAATTTTGGGACGAAATTTCTTCCAACTTGGGGATGATGTGACAACTCGAAATTTAGAACCTTTCTTGTATCTCGATGTAACATGCTTAGTCAACTTGTGTGATTAATGATAAGTGAACCTTTTAAGTGATTATGTGTGGTGTTTAATTGTATGCGTATATGTATGTCACCCGAAACACAAGAACCCAACTCGAGACCACTCGGTCTCGAGTGGTGTAACTATTTGGGCCGGTCGGGCCATTTGATCCATCCGAAAACCCATTAGGGTGCACCATTGTGGAGCAAGTATATAACCCTTAGTGATAGCCACACTTGTCATTTTTGGACAAACAACACACATACTCCTCTACACACACACACTCTCCATTCTCCCTCACTAAAACCCTAAGCCACAACATCCTTCTCCTTCATTCTCGGATTCAACCGACAACCATAAGGAGCTCTTGGATCGGCTCACACACACACCCATTTGGAAGCTTCATACACACCTTTGAAACCCATCAACCGGTTAGTGTCTTTATGATGTTTGTTGTTAAATGATAGTATGAATGATATGATTTAACTAGTATAGTTGTATGCTTACTTTTCCTTACGCTGATAACGGTAACAACACCACCACCATCACCGGCCGGAGTTCACCTTTACAGTGCCGCTACCACCGCCAGCCGGCCGCCCACCCCTACACCACCGGTGAGGTCTCCTCCTTCCCTCCTCCTCTTCTCCTCTCTCTCTACCTCTCTCTACATACCGACCAACACGCCGGCCGGCGGAGATAGAACCACCTACCCCCTCTCGCTCTCTCTCTCTCTCTCTCTCTCTCTCTCTCTCTCTCTCTCTCTGCTTGCCATCTCCACAATCCGCCGGCCTCAAAACCCAAAACCCAACCAACGTTGGCCAACGTTCCTCGTTCCACCGGCCAAACAAGTGCTCGCCATTTCCGGCAAAGATAATTTCAGGCAGAGACGAGTCCCGGCAAAGGTAATTTCAGGCGGAGACGAGTTCCGGCCAAACAACGTTCCCGGTAATATCTGTTAACACTAAAATCTCTTTATCCGATCATCTTAATTTTGCAGCCCCTGAGGTATAATCGATCTGCAGTTTCATTTTTATAGTTATTATTGTTATAATTGTTTTTTTGCTGCTCCGATCATCTACTTAGTTGATTCTGTTTGCAGACTGTTATCTGATTATAAATTCATTCAAAATTGATTCTACTGTTGTGGACTTTTCTGTCTTTTGTATGTGTTTTATGCATTTATAGAGATTAAAATTGATTTGATATTAATTCATTCAAAATTGATACAACAGTTGTGGATTTATCTGAAATCATTAGAAATAATAAGAAAAGTCAAAAAATAAAAAGTACGTAGCTCTACCCTTTGTGTACTTTGTGTTGCACATTATTTCTTACTTGTTGTTAGTTGTTAGTCGTAAGCATAGACAATAGAAACCATGACGTTAACTTGAGATCATGTTCAAGGACGAGAGGTGCAGGTAAGGGTAATGCTAGAGGCTGTAGTTTACGCGTGGCGTCTTGGAATGTAGGTACTCTTAGTGGTAAATTGTTGGAAGTGATAGACGCGCTTAAAAGACGTAGGGTACAAATAGCGTGCCTTCAGGAGACTAGGTGGAAAGGACAGAGAGCGGAAGAGCGCAATGGGTACAAGTTGTTGTATTCCGGGTCGGACGGAGCCAAGAACGGAGTAGGATTTTTGGTATCTATAGAATTGCATAAGAATGTAATTGAGGTGATACGACACAACGATAGAATTATGGTGTTAAGGTTAGTATTAGGTGAGCAAATAGTGACAGTGGTATGCGCATATGCACCGCAAGTGGGACTAGGAGAACAAGAGAAAAGAGAGTTTTGGGATTGTCTAGATATAGTAGTAAGGGCCATACCTAGGGAGGAAAAAAATTTTATAGGAGGAGATTTTAATGGACACATTGGTAAGGATCGTGATGGCTTTGAGTTGGTACATGGGGGTTTTGGCTTTGGCGATAGAAATGACCCTGGTAGAGACCTTCTAGACTTTGCGGCAGCCAACGGCCTAGGTATTATAAACTCCTTCTTTAGGAAGAGAGAATCTCATTTGATCACTTTTAGTAGTGGAGGACGCAACACTCAAATCGACTATCTTTTGATGAGGCAGGAAGATAGACGGATGTGGATGGACTGCAAGGTTATACCAAGGGAGACTGCAGCGGCTCAACACCGTTTGCTAGTAGCAGATATAGCCCTAAAAGTAAGGCTAAATGAGGGGGAGAGGAAAACCAGACCTAGGATCCGTTGGGAAAACTTAAAGGGAGAAAATATTGAGATTTTTAGAGATAAAGTTAACTCAATGACATCAATGCAACTAGGCGATGACGCAAACCGGATGTGGGAGGCTATGGCGACTACGATCACCACAGTGGCGAATGAGACGCTAGGGGTCACAACAGGAAAAACTATTGGGCATAAGGAGTCTTGGTGGTGGAATGAAGACGTGCATACCAAAATAAAGGATAAGCAACAGAGTTTTAGAGAGCTTTTGATGTGCACAGATGAAGACGAGCGGCTGAGGGTAAGGGAGATATACAAGAAGGCAAAAAGGGAAGCGAAAAAGGCGGTGACCGAGGCAAAAAACACAGCATATAAACAAATGTATGAACGTTTGGAAAGGAAAGAGGGGGATCATGATATGTTCAAGATTTCCAAAGCTAGGGAGCGAAGAAGACAAGATCTAGGAGTAGTAAAGTTTATCAAAGGAGAGGATGGACGTGTTTTAGTCAAGGCACAAGACATTAAGTCGAGATGGCAAACCTACTTCCATAATCTTTTCAACCACGGTAGGGCCTATCAACAAGCTACCAGCAATCCCAGGATTCATAGGCGACAACAGAATAATTGCTACTGCGAGAGGATCACACATGAAGAGGTGAGGATGGCACTTAGGAAGATGGGAAGAGGCAAGGCAGTGGGTTTGGACAACATATCGATTGAGGTGTGGAAGTGTTTGGGAGAAGAAGGAGTCCGATGGTTAACACTTTTGTTCAATTGTATTTTCAAGACTGGAAAAATGCCAGATCAGTGGAGGAGTAGCGTCGTGGTGCCTATATACAAGAACAAAGGAGACGCCCAATGTTGTGGGAACTACAGAGGAATCAAACTGTTAAGTCACACTATGAAGCTCTGGGAGAGGGTAATTGAAACTAGAATTAGAAGAGAAACTCAGGTTTCAGTAAACCAATTTGGATTCATGAAAGGGAGGTCAACTACAGAAGCGATACATATTCTAAGGAGGCTAATGGAAAAATATAGAGCGAAGAAGCAAGATTTACATATGGTGTTTATTGACCTAGAAAAGGCATATGACACTGTCCCACGGCAACTTATTTGGGATAGTTTGGAGGGTCGAGGGCTACCGGGAAAGTATATAGACATAATTAAGGATACATACGATAGAACGGAAACTGCTGTCCGCGCGCCTGTAGGAGACACTAACTTCTTTCCGGTGGAGGTAGGACTCCACCAGGGGTCTGCGTTGAGCCCTTTTCTTTTTGCGGTTGTCTTGGATGAGTTGTCCAAGTTGATTCAGGAGACAGTTCCGTGGTGCATGCTTTTTGCAGACGATATCGTGTTGATCGCAGAGACTAAACAGTGCCTAAACGCGAGGATAGAGGAGTGGCGAGTAGCTGTAGAGGGCAAGGGTCTAAGGATGAGTCGATCTAAGACTGAGTATCTACATTGTGATTTCAGCGGTGTAGCCATTGATGATGAAACCCAAATCGCCATCGAGGATCAATTGGTCCCGCAGGTAACTAGTTTTAAGTATCTGGGGGCGTTTGTGCAAAGAGATGGTGACATAGATAGGGATGTTAACCATCGCATACAGGCTGGTTGGTGTAGATGGAGGGCAGCCAGTGGGGTATTGTGCGATAGGAGGTTCCCAACTAAACTAAAGGGGAAATTTTACAGGGTAGCAGTTAGGCCTGCTATGCTATATGGAACAGACTGTTGGGCTATCAAGAAGACACAAGCGCACAAGATGGAGGTAGCAGAGATGAGGATGTTGAGGTGGATGTGTGGACACACGAGGTTAGATCGGATAAGAAATGAGGTTTTTAGGGAAAGACTAGGAGTGGCTAGTATATCGGAAAAGATTAAGGAGGGGAGATTGAGATGGTTTGGGCATGTGAAGCGGAGGGAAGCGACGGCACCAGTTAGAGTAGTGGAAACTCTTACTGTGGAGGGGAGGAGAGGGAGAGGCAGACCCAAACTGACATGGGATGAGCAGATTAGACATGATTTACTAGAGTTGCACCTTTCTGAGGACATGGTCCATGATAGGACTTCGTGGAGGTGTAGGATTAGGGTTAAGGACTTCTAGAGGACATTGCAGTAAGGTCTTAGGTGCTTTTCAGGGATGTAGGTTTTCTTATTTTTTAAGGGACTTTTCCGGTGATTGCATTCTTGTGTTTATGCCCAAATGACGTTGTATGCTAATTAACTTGATGTACGTTGTGTTTATGCCTAATTGAGGTTGCATGCTATTATACATGATTTACATTATATTATTTTGTGCCACTAAGATCACCTCCTTGGTATGGGTGACTTCCTTTTTCTGTAGCATTTCTATATTCTTTGACTTGATGTGACCGTTTGCTGTTCGTTTTCGAGTCGGGGGTCTCTCTGGAAGCAGCCTCTCTATCCCTATGGATAGAGGCAAGGTCTGTCTACATCCCACCCTCCCCAGACCCTATAAATAGTTCTGCTATTTGTGGGACTTACTGGGTATGGTTGTTGTTGTTGTTGTAGTATAGTTGTATGCTTGATGATGTTTTTGTGAACCGGATGTGCTTGATGATGTTATCGGCTAACATGCCTTGATTTCGGATATATCACATAATGAGCTAATGATGTCTTGTGTCTAAATGAGATTTGAACCATTGATTGTTGATGTTCATGGAATAGGCTTGCATATATGTATTAGATAATGTCATTATATATTATTGTGCTAAGAACCGAATGATTGTTAATCGGCTGCATATGTGTGGAAATCGGATTAGTGTAGAGTTGATTTTGAGATGCTATGCGATGATTTGAAACCATTAGATGAGTATGTTCAAGTGTTTTGATTGTTGTTCATGTTATGTTTGTAATTAATGATAAAAACCCTAAAATATGATGAACAAGTTTGAATAATCATGATGAACTACTTGAATGTATGAAGAACAACATGAATGTGATATGAAGATGTCTTGAATATTTGAAAATTGGTATGTTTGATCCATTTCGGTTAAGGTGAGACAAGGAGACATGTTAGTGCAATGTTATTGGATAGTACATAATCTCATGAACATGAAATTCCATTGGTTAAGTACACTGTGTAGAATCAGCAGATGTCCAGCCGAGACCTTCGGTCTCGACTCGAGACCACCATATGTCGACTCGAGATCCCCGGTTTCGACACAAGTTGCGAGTCGAGAACCTATAGTCTCGACTCGAGACCACACTTGATCAGCACACAACCATCATGACCCGAGACCATGCTTGCGAGTCCGGTTGCGACTCGAGACCAATACATGCATGACCCGAGACCACCCCAGCTGCGACTCGAGAATTTGTAAGCTGCAACTAGAGACCGCACAGTCTCGACTCAAGGCCATATGCATGTACACGCTGTATGGACCTTCACACTGTTTCGGGCCTAAGTGATTGGGCCGAGCCTATGGGCCGTATGTGCTACTGTGAATTGAGTATGTTGTGCACCGTTGTTGAACTGCCATGATTTAACGTGTATGCCATGAATAATGCCTGTATGCAACTTGCTAGTATACGTGTAGATCATACGTGCACTACTTGGATACGAACCTGACTTGAATGGTATCTATGTTAGGACGTAGTTGACCACTTACAACTTGATTGACTTTTCTGTGTATCTGCCGAGCAAACCAAGGTGAGTTCACACCCTCTACAAAGCATGGGATTCCCAGGGGTCGGGAATTGGGGTTAAGGAACATAGGTTCCTCGTCCTCCTTGGGTAGGACAGCAATGGTTCAGGAATGTAATTCCTCGTCCTCACGGATAGATAACTCGTACTAGACCAAAACTCTATCACGAAGTCCCTCCTTTTTATATCGACTTAATCGTCGGGCCAATGGCGAGCGGGTCATTAGTTAGATAGCGCTATTTAGGTCTGACAAACCTCACACCGTGCCGCAGAGGACGGGCGTGAACTAATGGATCTGGGGCACGTCAATGATGATAGACATTGACAGTTTCAGGGAACATAAACATGACTACAGTCAGCAGTCGATATGGTAACGAGTCTAGTGTATACATGGGGTAGCCCCCACGGCCGAAATGCCAGATAACTAACACGGGGTAGCCCCCACGGCTGGATTGCCAGAGTAACCGGGAATAAACAAGTCACGTTTTTAACTATGGGGTAACCCCCACGGCAGGATGCCAGATAAAGGAAACTGTTTTCGAAACAACTTAAAACGAACACCCAACCGTGAACTCACTCAACTTGTTGTTGACTCGTTACTACATGCTTTGCAGGTCTTTAGGTACTTAGCTGGAGCTTGCATGGAAGAGAGTCGTTGTGGGACATGGACGGCTGTGTGCCATGTTAAACTTTGAAACAATTAAACTTATGTTTTGGTTTTAAGACTTATGCTTCCGCTTGCAACTTAAACTACGTTTTGTTTGAACACCAATTATATTGGTTGGATTTTTTTAACTACTTTTATGTCTGTTCAATATGATTGGTGGCTGGATCCTGGTCAGTCACGCCTCCAAGCGGTGGTATTCCGCAGGTGGATTTTGGGGGTGTGACAGATTGGTATCAGAGCCATTGGTTATAGTGAACTTGGTTTTAATAAGGGAGAAACGTTTTTTGTTAAAACCAGACTATAACCTGTACAGTGCTCAACGGCCCACAACGACGCTTCACTCCACATGCAAGGCTCGACATTCTAGGTGATATGGTCTGTGTATATATTGCCTACTTGTTAGTTACATAGTACATTGCTTATGGTGTGCTTGGTTAGTATAACTACTGTTGCTTGAACACGTGTATGTTTATTCACTTCTGTCATCGCATTTTTCGCGAACCCCTCTCACTCACGTTCCTCTCAATATGAAGATCATGTCTGGATGCGTTAACCTGACACAAGCCCAGTTGACGGCTCTGATCAACGAACGAGTTGCCGCAGCACTTGCAGCTGCACACGCAGGAGGTATATCCTGCAGTCCGAACTCATTCTAGGATCTTTAGAATCCTACTCTCGTGAACCAACCTTTGTGTTAAACTCTGTCTTTTCTTTCACCCACGATAGGTCAGCACGCTCAGCCACCCGTGTGCACTTTTAAGACTTTCATGGACTGCCGACCAACTACTTTTAGCGGCACTGAAGGAGCAGTAGGTCTCCTCCACTGGTTTGAGAAACTAGAATCTGTGTTCGAAATGTGTGAATGCCCTGAGGCGCGCAGGGTGAAGTATGCTACCGGTACTCTCGAGGGTTTAGCCCTCACATGGTGGAACGCTCAGGTTCAAATGCTGGGGTTGGTTGCTGCTAACGCCACCCCATGGGAAACTTTTAAGGAGATGATCAAGGAAGAATACTGCAGTCGGGATGACATTCATAAGCTGGAAGTTGAGTTCTTCAACCTCAAGATGACGGGGTCAGAAATTGAGGCGTACACTAAGAGATCGAATGAGCTTGCCTTACTGTGTCCTACTATGGTGGACCCTCCATTTAAGCGAATTGAACTCTTTCTCAAGGGCTTGGTGCCAGAGATCCAAAGCCATGTGACTTCAGCGAACCTCGCCACCATCCAGCAAGTTGTTCAGTTGGCTCACCGTCTCACTGATCAGGCGGTGGAGCAGAACAAGTTACCAAAGCGCATAGGTGCTGCAACTACTTCTGGTACCTCTAGTGACAACAAACGGAAATGGCATGGAACTTCAAGTAAGGGTTCGACTTCTGTTCAGTCCCAGTCTCAGCAGAGAAAGACTGATGACTACAAGAACCCTAGTCAGCAATCATCCGGTGGTCAAAGTCATGGTGGGTACAAGGGGAATCACCCCAAATGCAATCGCTGCAGCCTGCACCACAGCGGGCCATGCACCAGGGGCAACTGTCATCGGTGCAACAAGCCAGGTCACGCTGCAAAGGATTGCAGGAGCTTATACCCCGCCAATCAGAATCGTCAGCAAGCTCAACAGAACCAGCGCCAGCAGCAGCAACATGGTGATAACAAAGGGTGCTTTCAGTGTGGAGCTGAGGGCCACTTCAAGAGAGATTGTCCCCAACTGAACAGGAACCAGAACAACAACAACAACAACATCAATCAGGGGAATGGTAACAATGGGAACAACAACAACAATGGAGCCAGGGGGCGGGCGTTCGTGATCGGCCAAGGTGAAGCAAGGAATGACCCCAATGTGGTGGCGGGTAAGTTCCTTCTCGACGACTTTTATGTTTCAGTTTTATTTGATTCGGGTGCCGATACTAGCTACATGTCACTAGAAGTTAGTCAGATGCTTAAGCGTATTCCAACACCTTTGAACAACAAGCACACTGTAGAGCTAGCAAATGGTAAGAGTTTAGAAGCCACACGCGTAGTCAAGGGTTGTAAACTTGTTCTTGCTAACCAGACCTTCTCTATCGACCTTATTCCTATCGTCTTGGGTAGTTTCGACGTCGTCATCGGGATGGATTGGTTATCCCAACACCGAGCAGAGATTCTTTGCAACGAGAAGATTGTTCGTATTCCGGGTTCCGGTAATGAACCTCTCATGATTCGTGGCGGCAAGAAAAGTGCTGTTGAGAACGTCATCTCTCTCCTTAAGGCCCAAAAGTGCTTGCAAAAGGGCCACACAGCTATTTTGGCTCTCGTTACTGACACCTCGGAGAAAGAAAGGAAGATAGAAGATTTTCCAGTTGTACGCGACTATCCCGAGGTATTTCCTGAGGAATTACCTGGTCTTCCGCCCCACCGCCAGGTCGAGTTTCAGATTGAACTAGCTCCTGGAGCTGCGCCCATAGCTCGTGCACCTTATCGTTTAGCTCCATCAGAGTTGGAGGAACTCTCTACGCAACTACAAGAACTCTTGGATAAGGGTTTTATTCGTCCTAGCTCATCGCCCTGGGGAGCTCCAGTACTATTTGTAAAGAAGAAGGACGGTACCTTCAGAATGTGCATCGACTACCGGGAACTCAACAAGGTAACGGTGAAGAATCGTTATCCCCTACCGTGTATTGACGACTTGTTCGACCAGCTACAAGGGTCAAGCTACTATTCGAAGATCGATTTGAGATCGGGTTATCACCAACTGAGAGTCCGAGAAGAGGACGTCTCCAAGACAGCTTTTAGAACTCGATATGGCCACTATGAGTTTTTGGTCATGCCTTTTGGACTGACAAACGCGCCTGCGGTTTTCATGGACTTGATGAATCGAGTGTGCAAGCCTTACCTGGACAAGTTCGTTATAGTCTTCATCGACGACATCCTGATCTATTCTAAGAGTCAGGAGGAACACGAGCAGCATCTACGACTTATTCTAGAACTCCTTCGAACCGAACAGCTTTACGCAAAGTTCTCGAAATGTGACTTCTGGCTTCGTGAGGTCCATTTCTTAGGCCACGTGGTAAACAAGGATGGGATTCACGTTGATCCATCCAAGGTAGACTCTATTAAGAACTGGCCTGCACCTCGTACACCAAAGGAAATTCGCCAATTCTTGGGATTGGCAGGTTACTACAGGAGGTTCATTAAGGATTTTTCTAAGATTGCGCAGCCTCTCACCTCACTGACCCAGAAAGGCGTTGTTTATCGCTGGGGAAATGCACAGGAATCAGCATTTCAGCACTTAAAGGATAGACTATGCAGCGCACCTATCCTTTCCTTGCCAGAGGGCACAGACGATTTTGTGGTTTACTGTGACGCGTCAATTCAAGGTCTTGGTTGTGTATTGATGCAACGAGATAAATTTATAGCCTACGCCTCACGCCAACTCAAAGTTCATGAAAAGAACTACACTACGCACGACTTAGAGCTGGGAGCTGTTGTTTTTGCACTTAAGTTATGGCGGCATTACCTGTACGGTACCAAGTGCGCCATCTACACCGACCACAGGAGCCTCGAACATATCTTCAAGCAGAAGGAACTGAATATGCGACAACGACGATGGGTCGAGCTGCTGAATGACTACGAGTGCTCAATCAGGTATCACCCGGGCAAGGCCAATGTTGTGGCTGACGCCCTCAGTCGAAAGGACACTGCGCCTAAGCGCGTACGAGCTTTGCAACTCACGATCCATTCTAGTCTTCCTTCCCAAATACGAGTTGCTCAGATAGAAGCACTGAAACCAGAAAACGTCAGGGCTGAAGCCCTACGCGGATCAAGGCAACGCTTAGAACAGAAGGAAGACGGTGCTTACTACGTAACGGGACGCGTTTGGGTCCCACTCTATGGCAACCTACGAGAGCTTGTGATGGATGAAGCACACAAGTCTCGCTACTCGGTGCATCCGGGTTCGGATAAAATGTACCACGACATCAAAACTACATATTGGTGGCCTAGCATGAAGGCCCACATAGCAACCTACGTCAGCAAGTGTTTGACCTGTGCGAGAGTCAAGTCTGAATACCAGAAACCCTCAGGTCTACTCCAGCAACCAGAGATACCACAATGGAAATGGGAGCAAATTTCCATGGATTTCGTTACTGGCCTACCTAGATCTCAGCGTGGAAACGATACTATTTGGGTGATCGTGGATTGACTCACAAAGTCCGCACACTTCTTGGCTATCAAGGAGATGGATAAATTCTCCACTCTTGCAGAAATATACCTCAAGGAAGTTGTTTCGAGGCACGGGGTGCCCACCTCTATTATCTCGGATCGAGATGCACGTTTTACTTCAGAGCTGTGGCAAGCAATGCACAAATCCTTTGGCTCACGATTAGACATGAGCACAGCATATCACCCTCAGACGGACGGGCAGTCCGAGCGCACTATTCAAACCTTAGAAGACATGCTTCGTGCATGTGTAATCGACTTCGGCAACAGCTGGGAAAAGCATCTGCCTCTTGTGGAATTCTCGTACAATAACAGCTACCACACCAGCATTAAAGCTGCTCCGTTTGAGGCATTGTACGGACGTAAATGCCGGTCACCTCTTTGTTGGGCGGAGGTGGGGGATAGTCAGATCACTGGTCCAGAACATGTGGTAGACACAACCGAACAAATTGCTCAAATACGAAAACGCATGGCGGCAGCTCGTGACCGTCAGAAAGTCTACGCCGATAAGGGTAGGAAACCACTAGAGCTCCAGGTTGGGGAGCGGGTACTACTCAAAGTCTCACCCTGGAAGGGTGTGGTTCGTTTTGGTAAACGAGGCAAACTTAACCCACGATACGTCGGACCTTTCGAAATCATTGAGAAAATAGGCAGGGTGGCCTACAGACTGAACTTACCAGCAGAACTCGGTGCAGTTCACAACGTTTTTCACGTGTCGAATCTGAAGAAGTGTCTGTCAGATGAGACCCACGTAGTTCCTCTGAAGGAACTCACCATCGACGAGCAGTTACGATTCGTCGAGGAACCAGTCAAAATCACGGACCGGGATGTCAAGGTCCTCAAGAGCACTAGAATACCTCTCGTTCGAGTTCGTTGGAACTCACGTCGCGGCCCAGAGTTCACCTGGGAGCGCGAAGATCAGATGAAACAAAAGTATCCCCAACTGTTCGCAAACAGTACGACCACTACTGAGGCTGAAGCTACGGAATTTCGGGATGAAATTCCAGATCAACGGGGGGTGGATGTGACACCCCAGGAAAACCGGGAAAACCATACAACTTAACTAGCTTCCTCAGTGAGTGCTTACCAAATTTCGGGACGAAATTTCTTCCAACTTGGGGATGATGTGACAACTCGAAATTTAGAACCTTTCTTGTATCTCGATGTAACATGCTTAGTCAACTTGTGTGATTAATGATAAGTGAACCTTTTATGTGATTATGTGTGGTGTTTAATTGTATGCGTATATGTATGTCACCCGAAACACAAGAACCCAACTCGAGACCACTCAGTCTCGAGTGGTGTAACTATTTGGGCCGATCGGGCCATTTGATCCATCCGAAAACCCATTAGGGTGCACCATTGTGGAGCAAGTATATAACCCTTAGTGATAGCCACACTTGTCATTTTTGGACAAACAACACACATACTCCTCTACACACACACACTCTCCATTCTCCCTCACTAAAACCCTAAGCCACAACATCCTTCTCCTTCATTCTCGGATTCAACCGACAACCATAAGGAGCTCTTGGATCGGCTCACACACACACCCATTTGGAAGCTTCATACACACCTTTGAAACCCATCAACCGGCTAGTGTCTTTATGATGTTTGTTGTTAAATGATAGTATGAATGATATGATTTAACTAGTATAGTTGTATGCTTGATGATGTTTTTGTGAACCGGATGTGCTTGATGATATAATGAGCTAATGATGTCTTGTGTCTAAATGAGATTTGAACCATTGATTGTTGATGTTCATGGAATAGGCTTGCATATATGTATTAGATAATGTCATTATATATTATTGTGCTAAGAACCGAATGATTGTTAATCGGCTGCATATGTGTGGAAATTGGATTAGTGTAGAGTTGATTTTGAGATGCTATGCGATGATTTGAAACCATTAGATGAGTATGTTCAAGTGTTTTGATTGTTGTTCATGTTATGTTTGTAGTTAATGATAAAAACCCTAAAATATGATGAACAAGTTTGAATAATCATGATGAACTACTTGAATGTATGAAGAACAACATGAATGTGATATGAAGATGTCTTGAATATTTGAAAATTGGTATGTTTGATCCATTTCGGTTAAGGTGAGACAAGGAGACATGTTAGTGCAATGTTATTGGATAGTACATAATCTCATGAACATGAAATTCCATTGGTTAAGTACACTGTGTAGAATCAGCAGATGTCCAGCCGAGACCTTCGGTCTCGACTCGAGACCACCATATGTCGACTCGAGATCCCCGGTTTCGACACAAGTTGCGAGTCGAGAACCTATAGTCTCGACTCGAGACCACACTTGATCAGCACACAACCATCATGACCCGAGACCATGCTTGCGAGTCCGGTTGCGACTCGAGACCAATACATGCATGACCCGAGACCACCCCAGCTGCGACTCGAGAATTTGTAAGCTGCAACTAGAGACCGCACAGTCTCGACTCAAGGCCATATGCATGTACACGCTGTATGGACCTTCACACTGTTTCGGGCCTAAGTGATTGGGCCGAGCCTATGGGCCGTATGTGCTACTGTGAATTGAGTATGTTGTGCACCGTTGTTGAACTGCCATGATTTAACGTGTATGCCATGAATAATGCCTGTATGCAACTTGCTAGTATACGTGTAGATCATACGTGCACTACTTGGATACGAACCTGACTTGAATGGTATCTATGTTAGGACGTAGTTGACCACTTACAACTTGATTGACTTTTCTGTGTATCTGCCGAGCAAACCAAGGTGAGTTCACACCCTCTACAAAGCATGGGATTCCCAGGGGTCGGGAATTGGGGTTAAGGAACATAGGTTCCTCGTCCTCCTTGGGTAGGACAGCAATGGTTCAGGAATGTAATTCCTCGTCCTCACGGACAGATAACTCGTACTAGACCAAAACTCTATCACGAAGTCCCTCCTTTTTATATCGACTTAATCGCCGGGCCAATGGCGAGCGGGTCATTAGTTAGATAGCGCTATTTAGGTCTGACAAACCTCACACCGTGCCGCAGAGGACGGGCGTGAACTAATGGATCTGGGGCACGTCAATGATGATAGACATTGACAGTTTCAGGGCACATAAACATGACTACAGTCAGCAGTCGATATGGTAACGAGTCTAGTGTATACATGGGGTATCCCCCACGGCCGAAATGCCAGATAAAGGAAACTGTTTTCGAAACAACTTAAAACGAACACCCAACCGTGAACTCACTCAACTTGTTGTTGACTCGTTACTACATGCTTTGCAGGTCTTTAGGTAGTTAGCTGGAGCTTGCATGGAAGAGAGTCGTTGTGGGACATGGACGGCTGTGTGCCATGTTAAACTTTGAAACAATTAAACTTATGTTTTGGTTTTAAGACTTATGCTTCCGCTTGCAACTTAAACTACGTTTTGTTTGAACACCAATTATATTGGTTGTATTTTTTTAACTACTTTTATGTCTGTTCAATATGATTGGTGGCTGGATCCTGGTCAGTCACGCCTCCAAGCGGTGGTATTCCGCAGGTGGATTTTGGGGGTGTAACATTTGGCTTGTTGAAAACCTCTTACATTGATTTCTTTGTCATTGATTTTCTTGTAAAGATCCTTTCTTTCATTTTCATAAAACTCAATTTTAGCTCTTTGATCTAAACTATCCTCTATAAGAAGTTGGTTTTCAAGAATGATTTTATTCAAAGTCCTTTGCAACTCATCAGATTTTCTAATATCTGATTGATGTTTTTCTTGCAGATTTAGAAAATCTGACATGAGCTTGTTTAGCTTGTGTTCAAGATCAAGATTGTCTAAATTTACCTTTTGTTCTGAAGTTTCTGGCAGACCTTCAGAAAGTGCCATGAGGCAGAAATTTGTCAATTCTTCTTCTTCATCATCAGAAGAGTCATCAGATAACCATGTATCTGTGCTTGCAATTAAGCTAACTTGTTGCTGCTTCTTTGCTTCTTCAAGCTTTTTCTCATAGTAAGCAACATCCTTAAGCTTTTTGGTCTTGCATTCTGATGCATAGTGACCTCTCTGCTTGCACTTGTAACACACAACTTCAGCCTTCCCTTTATCCTTAGATCTAACTTCTTCTTTGCTTCACTTTTATTTTTCTCAAAGCTAATTTGTATGCAAATCCCGTGAAATAATATCAAACTAAACTTTAACTCTAGTAAATCAATTTCAATGGATTAATTCAAACCACGTCTTTTAACATGTTGTCCCGCACTTCAAAGACTGATTTATACAAATTACACAGGTGCATTTTGATGCTTATACGTATTACGACCTTGTAACCATACTGTCGGTTTCCAGTTTTGCTTGTCGTCCTACAATACTTCATCCAAACTGAAACCAATTTCTAACATTTCCTTGAATTTTTATGCATGTTGAACATGTACATTATGAATTAACCCATTCCATTAATATATATGGTGCAACTGTAGTGCCTCCTTTACTCTTCAAATATGTGATTCCGTCTTTGTTTGTGTGGTCCATTCTTTTGACAAAACTTTCCTTCATATAATTAAATGTAGTTGGATGAACCAAGGAAAAAAATACGACCTTGTAAGCAATAAAATAGGGCTACAACCAAGATACCTTTTCATATGGCAAAAATTCCAAGAGATTTAGGTTCTGTTTGTTTTTTCTTATAATGTCTGTAAAGAGCTTATGTCTGCGGGCAGGCAGACATAAGCCCTTGAAAACTGTTTGTTTAAAAAAAAAGAAGATCTTAAAATAGCTTTTAATAGCTTCAAAAAAAAGCTATGTATAATAGCTTCAAAAAAAAAAGATCTTCACACAGCCATCTTCTTCCTCTTCTCCCCTGCCACCACCTCTCCTCCCACATCACCTCCAATTCCCCTGCCGACACCACCTCCGCCACCACCACCTCCACTTGCCACCACATCTCCGCCGCCACCTCCTACCTCTCAGCCACCACCTCCACCACCACCATCGTCAAACCCGGACCGTAGAGAGAGAGATCTGTGAGAGAGAGAGAGAGATCGTAGAGAAAGAGAGACCGTAGAGAGAGAGAGACCGTAGAGAGAGAGAGATCTGTGAGCGAGAGAGATCTGTGAAAGAGAGAGATCGTAGAGAGAGAGACCGTAGAGAGAGAGAGATCTGTGAGAGAGAGAGACCGTAGAGAGAGAGAGATCTGAGAGGGAGAGAGAGAGAGATCTGTGATGGCGGTGGTGTGATGGTGGAGGTGGTGCGATGGTGGTGGCGGGGGTGGTACGGTGGTGGTGGTGGTGGTGGTGGTTGTAGAGAGAGAGAGTTTGTAGAGAGAGAGAGAGAGAGCAGACCTGTTGTGTGTGTGTTGTGTGTTGTGTGTGAAGTTGTTTTTGAAGGAAAAAAACAAACCCTCTTCTCCTTGCAGACTGCAGACATTTGGTCCACATCTTCTCTTGCAGATGCATGCAGATGTGGTTCGCAGACTACAAACATTTTACCACTGAAAAAACAAACAGCACCTTAAGTTGACATTCATGATAATATGACATGATTCCGATCATCAACCATAGCCTTCCACAAAATCAGCATCAAACATTTGGAGCCTTTTTGGCGTTTTGTATCCATGGATGATCTGTAATAAGAAAAAGGAATAAAAGTTTTAAACTTTTTCTAAAGCACATAAAAATAGATAATGCAATCACAGAATAGTAAAGGCGTCAGATCTCACCAATTTACTCATAAATAGGTAAACTGAGCTTTTTTTAACATGTCAAAAGTCAACTGAGATAAAAGACTAACAGTTTAAAAGAAAACAGTTCAAAAGTCCACCAAATAGTGTATAAACTTAGAAGAATTGGTTACAAAGTGGAATGTGTAGAAAGCCACGTCAAGTGTATTTTAAAGTATATTATTTATGCTTACAGCTGCCTACTCATTTTTATATCATAAATTGCTAATATTATTATTATCATTATCATATTACATTAGCTATGTGTATAGAAAAAAAGTGGACAAGAAAATGTTTAGTGTTCAAATCAAACCGGCCCATGATAAAAATAGCACATTGCATCAACGCGCCCATTGTGTGACATTTAAAAAAGGATACAAATTACCACCATATCTGTTACCTTGGCGAGTGTTTTCGAGTTTAGTATAGTCGAGTAAAGTGCCTAAGGAAAGGCGTTTGTTTGAAATAATAAATCAAGTATGAACACGTAAAGCATTTCAAGAATTTAGCACATAAGAATTTAACATGTGAATCAAGTAGGGTCAAGTATGGTGCTTAACTATAGACTAGGTCAAAAGCATAGCAATTTTCCTAATTCCCTATAGTTATGGCTCTTATACCAATCTGTCACATCTCAACCGATGGTGGAAATATCGGAGTGAGACGAAATAGATTGCTCATTACACATAACACTAGAATTTGCGACAGGTATTTAAATAATGAATTTCATTTTATTACTATAAGAATTCGATTACAACATGGAAAGGAAAATACAATTACAATTTGAAATGAATGAATTACATTACAATAAGTATACAAAATTTAAAATGAGTATCTAGGCATCCTACTATGTTCCATGCATCATCATTAAACACGCAACATGTTTTAAAAGCGTAGTTCAATACAAACGTATTGGCGAGTATACAAGTTTGGTGTAGTAGCATATATGTTTAAAAAATTATATTGAACAATCCATATGGCAAACCTAGTTATCAAGATTAACGTATAAACTGGCTTGTGGTTTACAAGTCAACCCTCTGTTTACGCAAATATGAATGAATAAACCTAACATGACCTCTCGTTCACGGGTGGTGCGTTACTCCTATAGCGCTATACATGTTAAGTGGAGGCTCGTACGAAGCTAATGACAAGTTCATCACATAAGAATCACCCAGAAAACACGAATTAAGCATAACAAATAGTAAGCATGTATGGGATTGTTATTTGTATATTTGCATAAGAATATGTATACTAAGTGTCTTTTGTATGTGAAACATGTTACACCCAAAAGTGTGAAAACGGTAAAATGGGTCAAGTATACTCACAGTTTTGCAAAGTTTCCTTGGGTGATTCCGTGAAGAGTTGGAGGTTGGAGCTTCAAAGCTTCCTTTAAAACACTTAGTGTTTTCTTTTAGAACACTTAAAGTTCTCTTCCTTGCTTGGAAGATTTGAGAGAAGTAGAGAGGTTGAGAGAAGAATGGTTGGAACACTTAGTGTCCTTTTAGAATTCTTAGAATTCTTGATTTAGAGAAATTGAGAGAATTAGAGAGATGGAGAGAAGAATGGTGTGAAGAAAATGGTAGAAGGAGGTTGGTATTTATAGGTAGAGAAGATGGAAAAGGGTGAAATATGATTGGTTAAAGAAGGTGGAAGAGGATTGAAAAGATGATTGGTAGAGAAAGGAGGTGGAAAATGGTGAAATATGATTGGTTGAAGAAGGTGGAAGAGGATTGATGAGGTGGAAAGACGATTGGTATATTTCTTGGTATTTCTTGAGTTATATTATGTAATTGAGTATATAAAAAGTATAAGAGTATAATTCAATTATTGAGGATGTGCGTATAAGTATTTATACGTATAATTGTGTTGGTTTGCGTATAAATACGTATTTAAATGATCGGTTGTGTGAATAAAAAATATGTATAAAATATGAATTTTATTATGTTTAACGCCTCAAATTGTGAGACTGAAATTAAAATACGAATACGAAGATTTTTAAAATAAAAATACGAAGATACGAGGCATTACAATTACCATAATATCAGCCCATTGAAGGAGTTCAATGTGAAGCACCATATCTCATATATGTGACTAAGAAGAAAATATTTTGGGGATGTAGTTATGTCAATACAAATGTAAAGCCACCTGTGTTGCAGCGGCTTATACATCTACCCATTCTGAAAAATAACCTACTTGACAAACATGATAGGAGAGCCCCAATTCCACAGTAGAGCCAAGAGTGAAGGAAAACAATCTTCAACTGGCCTTCCCAAATCAGTTATGCATCCTTTTAACTTTACCAACTTTCCCCACATAACTATTTGCTTGACCCAACTCCCAAATGCATACCTTACAGCTGCCTACTCATTTTTATATCACAAATTCTTAATATTATTATTATCATTATCATATTACATTAGCTATGTGTATAGAAAAAAAAGTGGACAAGAAAATGTTTAGTGTTCAAATCAAACCGGCCCATAATAAAAATAGCACATTGCGTCAACGCGCCCATTGTGCGACATTTAAAAAAGAGGATACAAATTACCACCATATCTATTACCTTGGCGGGTGTATTTGTACACAACGAGGCGATTACCATAATATCAGCCCATTGAAGGAGTTCAATGTGAAGCACCCTATCGCATATATGTGACCAAGAAGAAAATCTTTTAGGGATGTAGTTATTTCAATACTAATGTAAAGCCACCTGTGTTGCAGCGGCTTATACATCTGCCCATTCTGAAAAATAGCCTACTTGACAAACATGAAAGGAGAGCCCCAATTCTATAGTAGAGCCAAGAATGAAGGAAGACAATCTTCAGCTGGCCTTCCCAAATCAGTTATGCGTCCTTTTAACTGTACCAACTTTCCACACATAACTATTTGCTTGACCCAACTCCCAAATGCATACCTTGCAGCCAAAAAACACCCTAGATATAGCAGATTGCCCCTGGACACGCAGTGGAGAGAGACATGGCACAAATGGGAGGAGGGACTGATCTGACTATCACCGCATGAAGAACAACCTTGAAGTAGTTCAATTGAACTCCACGTGTGAAAAATAAACAAATAAAAAACAGACAAAAATATTACAAACCAAAAGATGAAACCCGTTTCACCTATATTCCCTTCACATAATGAAAATATTATGAACCTTTTGGACCCAAATCAATACCATAGATGAGCAAATAAATAACTATATTCAGAATCTATTTAGAAAGAGAAATTTACAACTTTACCGGACAAAATTTCCTTTCAAAGCATGTGTGCCAGAATACTGGATGCTTATACATCCCCATGATCAGCCATACGGTTATGAAAATATGGTAAAATAAAAAAAACTCGAAAGAAAAAAGGCCGGTTATTGTACAAATTGTCTTAACGTACGAAGCGTACGAGTTCAGTATCAACATACGAAAAAAAGTTTATACCATGTGAGTTTGGTTTTTTGAACCAACATGCGATTTTTTTTTATTAACATGCGAAATTGTTTTTTTTATAAACATGCGATTTGTTTTTTTAATATGCAATCTTCAGTTTTTACAACATGCGACCTTTTGTTATAACATGCGAATTTGTCATTGCGTACACTTCGTACGTTAAGGCAAAATGTACGATACACTTTTTCTATATATTATAAGAAAGTATAATTAAAGAAATATTGGTTTCTTAAAGATGTACATATTTTGAAGCAGTCATCAAAGTTAGGATATGTGTTAATGGTTTCTTCAGCATAAAAAAACACCAAGCCTTCTTAGTTGATATCACCCGATCATGCTCTAAACCAACACCTTGTGACAACCCTCACTAAACCAGGTATCCGTACGACTTAATTAATAATTAATTA
>JARYGA010002614.1:0-66240 GCA_030545235.1 Helianthus tuberosus
GTATGACCTTTCACGCCTTTGTATGAGCTTGAAACATATGAGAATGGATGGATGATGGTGGTTATAGGTGGTGATGAGGTCGGCCGTAGCCAAGAAAAACAAGGAGAGAAGAATTTGGTGTGTAGTGTGTGAAGTGTGTGAGGATTATGTCTCAAGTGCCAATCTTATATCCAACTTTCTCATATTACCCATTGTATATTATGTTACCAATGGTGCAACACAATCTACTAAAATATTGAAACAATTCCACATGTGGGGGACATGTTGGAACCGTCATTAAGGGGGGGGGGGGTAGTTTAGTTGGTTTGCAATTACAAGTTACTAATCTAGTTACTTTCCAAGGGTTAAAAAAATTAGTGTTTCATGTATGTTAACTAATATATAGTGTGTTAGGGTGTTCGGGAACCCTAACTAGCTTAGAAAAATAAAAACAATGCTTCTAGCATTATTTTGGTGTTCCGGGTATTATCCGCTTGTTCGGTTAGACACTGGTTCGTTAAAGTGCGAAATCACACTTTTTAGTGTCTTTTAAGTACCCTTCTTGTACCCTTTCAATTCCCAACACTTAGGGAAATATTCTGGATGATAAAACGAAATTTTTGCATAATATTCATATGTTTAAATGCTGAATTGAGCTGAATTATACAAAATTATGCACTTAAAGTGCGTTTCGGGTGCATTTTAGTGCTTATTTTTGCTTTCGCAATGTCTATAAATTAAACCCTTACATGTACTCTTGGGTTTTAATGTACTTTTGTCGTCGGACCTACACCTAGGCCTCAATTCTAATGTCTGACTGCTTTCTGCAGTTCCGTTGACACAGTGTGTCTTACCGGTGAGTTTACTAATATTTTTGACGCAACGCTATCATATTGTAACTCTTGTAGCATATATCATGCATGAATTCACTTGTATGGAATTCAGAAATTTATTTGTCTGGTAAACCAGATCATGCACAGTCATTTAAGCACAAATTACTGTTCATTTCGTGTACGGAATGTACGGAAAAGTGACGGTTGTCACAGTCTCCCCCCGTTAAAAGAATTTTGTCCCGAAATTCAAGCGATGCCATCGGTCGCAGGGGAGTTGTGAAACCAATATGGTCACTTAGATTCATGATTTGACTTCATGTTCCCATGAAATCTTTGGGTAATGTCATGAATTCTATCATACTCAAGTAGATCAATCATGTCTTTTTCTGTATCTTGTGGACTCTTGGTCCATAACCTCAACAGGTTTCTATAGTATTGCGGACTCTTGGTCCAAAACCTCAGCAGGTTTCTATAGTAATTCTTGTCGTTTGCATTGACGGGAATCTTATTTGTTGGAACAACGACTGTTCCTTGAGTCAGACTCCTTTAAAGACTAGACACATGAATGTGTCGCGATCACTACTGATCTTTTTCTGGGAGTTTTATCTTGTGGACAATGGTTCTGATCCCTACTCCGGGGATTCAACCTTTTCGTTTTTCAACTCACACTACGCCTTCTCTAGGCGAGGCTCTCATTTTAGTCATACTTCTTGCTCATATTCTTACGATTTCTGCCGCTCATCGGCGTAATCTTTCTGTATTCTGCGGGCCGTACTGATATGATCACATATCTGAAGGATCTGGCCTCTAGTTTTCCTGGGCCATCTCGGGCCGATTGATTGTTTATTCCCGGTCTCTGATCAACACGACGGGGATCGATTTACTATGTTCCGTCCGAAGCTTCGCACGAAGCGGTACTGTTGTAGGAAAACTCTACTAAGGGCAAGTGAGTGTTCTGACTTTTTATCGAAGTTTATCACACAAGCACGTATCGTGTTCATACAGTCTGCATCGTTCAGCAGCTCAGTTCATATTCGAGTTCTTACGATCATCGGTGTGCTGCAACCCTTGTGATCAGTAAAGATCGTGCAGCGTTTTCTTTCAGGTAATGACGTCCAGTTTGCAGCGCGCAATTACTGTATCTATCTCAAGGTCTTTTATCATGATTCCTTAATCAATGTGCCGCGTACGCAATGTTGTGGTCTCGTTGCATCGACGTACAATCATGACTTTGTCGAGAGACGTCACATAATTGCAACTCTAGCTCCTTAGCTCTTGGTTGCAGGGTTGGCATGAATTTCGTTCTTATCCACCATGTATCTTCAGTTCTCCCTCCGCGAATTCGAAATCCGCTTTTCGTCATCATTGCACATAACTGTGCTTTCTCTAAGAGTTGCAAGGTAAATTGCAGCTGTTGCTCACGACCTTCCTTGGTCGTTGGCCATATAAGAATGTAGTTAATAAGTATATGACTTATCCAGGTATAGCTCACACGTTCGATTCATGATGTCCATGAATATTGTCGATGCATGTGTCAAGCCAAATGATACGACAAGGATCTCGCAATGCTCGAAGCAAGTCCTAAAGGTCGTTTTAGGGACATTTCCTCTTGTATTCACAGTGGAGGACCTCTTGTCCTCAAGTTGATTCTTGGCAAAGGATTCTGATTCTCAATTTTCTGAAGTTTATGTAAAGTGGAGACTACCAACTTTCTCCTTGTCTCCTTAACTAAGGATGTTATGTCCTTAATTTCCTCTGTCTAGCAGCTCTTGGCGTTATATCAGAGGTTCATGTTTTGCTGGTGAAGCTAGTCGGTATGGCATCATTCATTACTGGTGCTGCTCCTGGCACGCGATTTATCTTGAACTCCTCTCGTCGCTACGGAGAGGCGTTCCTGGCAAGTCTTCCGAAAAGGTTACTGGGACTTCTTCCGTCACGGGGATGTTCTCAGGCCCCGCAGTCTACTTGGAGGCGTTTCTATGCCTCTTCAACCAATGAGGGATGTCGTAGATCTGCCGCCTTGTGGGGTCTGGCATCCATGCACCTATTGCAGGAAAGTTGGGTTTCATCAGCCGCAAGAGGGATGCGTCTGATTTTCTCATATCGAACGACTTCAGCTGTATACTTGGATTTCTGATCCATGCAGACTATCATATTATGACTTCGCGAGTCAATGGTAACAGAAGGTTCCGGCTTCTGAGTCCCTAAATACAATCCTTAATCGCTTCGACTGTTTAAACTGGCCTCCTATATGCCCATTTCTAAAGAATACGGGGCGTCTATTATACTTGAAACTAGGCCAAGCACTTTCTTAAGTTCCAAGCATGTAAGGTTAAAGTTGATGCCAGTATTAATTAAAAGTAGATGCGTTAGGTTGGTTAATAGGGAACGTACCCATAACCGCATCTGGATCCTGGCGTGCTTCACGAGTTTCAATCGTGAAAACCCTTCCTTGTTTGTTTCTTCCCAGGACAATTCTTGCTAAAGTGCCCTGCTTCACCACATCTATAGCAACCTGGTATTCTCTTATTTCTTCCATCTGGGTCCTTCGCCCAACAGGCGTCCTTGCTGTGTCCTTCTTTTCCACACTTTCCGCACTTGGGCCTCAGACATCGACCTTCATGGTGAAAGTTGAATTCCCCACACCTCGGCTTAGTCCCCGAGTAGATTTTACCACCGGCCTTATAAGTGGCTCCATCAGTTTTCCTGTAATGCGGCGGTTTCACTTTCTTTCTTTTGTTTGTTTTAGAGCTTCTATAGCTAGCTTGGGTGCTTATCTTTAGGTTCGAAGACTTCTTCTTCTTATTGCTTGATGACTCCACATGAGTTTCTTTCTTGTTATCCTCCGATTCCGAAAATTTTCCCGCACGTAGAGCTTCTTCGTTAAGAGTGACACTCATATCGATAGCCTCTGTAATAGTTGAGGGCTTTGAGGTAGTAACCATACTCCTGATCTGAGGTGCAAGTCCCCAAATGAATCGTTCAACCCTTTTGAATTCCGGTTTGACTAAGTAGGGGACGACCCTAGACAAGTCGTGAAATCGTTGGACGTATTCAGGAATCTTCGGTCCGTCCATTTTCAAGTTCCAGAACTCCACCTCAAGCTTCTGGATTTCAGCCCTAGAACAGTATTTCTTTTCCATCATTTCCTTGAGCTCGTCCCAGCTTAGTGCATAAGCAGCATCCACACCAAGGGTTTGAACCTGAAGGCTCCACCAGGAGAGTGCGCCATCTACGAATAACCCTGAGATATAAGTAACACTCTGTCGGGGCGAACAGTTACTCATTCTTAGAATGGAGTCAGTCGTTTCTGCCCATCGAACAAATGCAACGGCACCTCCTGTGCCATCAAAATTCAATGGCTTGCAGTCCAGGAATTGTTTATAGGTGCAGCCAGTTGGAGGGTTATTTCCCGTAGTGCCATCGCTGTGCTTAGAGCGGAGGGCTTCATGTCGAGCAATCGCCTGTGAGATGCGTTCTTCCAGCTCGGCTTCTGTTCTTGGCAGCGTACTGGTGTTTGTGTCTCGCCTGGGCGGCATTCTCTTCTGCCAAAATGGTATGAAGTAGGTTAGACAATATTCCATAATTGTCTATAAGATACATAGCACCATAAGCCATCATGTAATCACCCAATTTCACATGTATATATAACCAACGTATGAGCGAGGAAACAGTTATTGAGCCTTCACACAGGCTTGCCAACTTGGCTTATTGTTTGAAATAAAATGAGCTCGAGGCTACATCGTCTCGGTCAGTCAAGTTTTAGTTATTTCCTGCTACATTGGTTTTTCTTAGGTCTTTGGCTTTACTGGTGCGTATACTTTCCCTTAGATGGGGTTGTCCGTGTCGAGGTGGTAGAGAGTGTGTCGTCACTGATTCTTCCTGAATGTCATTCCACCGTTCTTGCTTAAATATCTTTTTCTCAAACGTCTCGTATGCAGGTAGAAGTGTCAGTCACGAAGTAGGCTAAGACAGGCTTCCTACTTTCTAACGTGCTAAAGCACTGATCTATGTGTTGTTCTACCAGATGAAGGTGAGGGCACCTATAGATTAATTTTGTATGGTTTTCATTAGCTCGGCCCGCAGAGTCCACCAGGATTCCTGTGCACTACAAGTCGTTATTACGTGGGCCCCCGTAATAATAAATTGTCTTGCACAGTTACCCAAATTTTCTCTCGTCCAAGCAGATGATCAATCAAAGAGGGGACACTACTGTCCCTATACCTCTTGTCATGGAAAGGACCTTTGCGATGGTCCACGCGCTAACATTCGTTATCGTTACGCGCGTATAGGCACGATGATTAGATGGAATAGGAATAGAGAGAATTCCTAGTAGTTGGAGGGGCACCTTCGAGATGAATACTTCATCTCCCTTTTCTGGTTAAGCATATCGTCAATCTTGCTTCACATAAGCCGCAGGGATCTCGTCCCGTTGATTGAGAATTCGTTCAAGGTTGCCGCCTCTGCCTCGTCATCATCACCGTAGTTAGGCACCTTCACGATCGAGAGGGAAGAGCAGCCATCTCCTACGGAAGCAAGCTCAGCATCTTGTTTGGTAATCACTCCCAGCCATGAGCTTTGCAAAGGACGCGAGGTCGGTAGCTTCATCGTGCGAGTCACGTACAGTAATAGGAGTCGGAGTCGAAAGTATCTTATTCATGTCAATAATCACTCCGTACACTTATTTGTATGTATGTATATTAATAACATATATGCTACTTAGCATAATCAAGCAATTTAATGCATTATATCACGTATAACTCTCGTTTTTAGGGGGTCATTTTGTTTTTGGCAAGTCTAACTCGTGTAGACTATGCTTTGGTTGGCACCTTATTTTAAAGGTATTCCTCACTAATGTCCTTGCCTTGTCTCTTTTTGAAGAGTGTTCGACACGTGGATCTTGGCGCTTACGTGAATGCAATGAAAACCTTTTCGTAAAATGTTTTTGTGAGAGAACTCTAGTGATTGTAGTCTAGACTCGAGAAAGAATCCTAGTTCACTACAATCGAAGCTCTGATACCAAACTGTCACACCCTGTCTTTTGCGGAAGCGTATGATGTGTGACTAGCTTGTTATCATTGCATTCAATCGTAATAAACAACTACATGATCAAAACGATGTTCATCCATTTATGAAAATTTGAGTATTACAAACACTTGTTATTTAAGTTTTCAAAACACGACCTTTGACAAGGTTACAATTCAACAAAAGTGGATGACATCTAAACTTGTAGTCTACTTCTCGTTACGACACATGCGCCCAAGATCCATCCTGTCACCTGAAATACATGTAATTTTGGAAAACATCAAAATAAAGTTGAGCGAGTTCGTGCGTTTTTGTATTTCACGTTTTAATACTTTGTATGAAAACATAGTATGTGTCATGTATAATTCAAGTCTTTCTTGAGTACCCCACGTACTCAAGTATAATTCCCGTTTTCTTGAGTACCCCACGTACTCAAGTATCATTCAAGTTTTCTTGTGTACCCCACGTTTTAAATGATTGTTTATACAAGGACATTAAGGCATGTGAGGACATATGGAGCATTAGTGTTGGCTCCTTTAAGGCATGTGAGGTCATATGGAGCATTAGTGTTGGCTCCTTTAAGGCATGTGAGCATATGGAGCATTAGTGTTGGCTCCTTTACTGTGTCGATTACCCTCGACTGTGTCAATTTCCCTTGACTGTGTCGTTTACCCTCGACTGTGTCAATTAACCTCGACTGTGTCGATTTCCCTCGACTGGGACACCGAAGCACTCAAGAGGTCACATAAGGACCATGAGTGGGGCTCGGCCGTATCCGTTAGATCTAACCCTCGTCCCTAATTATGTATTAATGGCATCTCAATATCTAGTTTAAGCTCACATGATCTAGTATTTTCTAGGCATTTCTTAATGCTCATCATAATGCACTCACCACGAGTGCTTCTCGTATTCTTTTGTATTCTCAAATCATATTACACTCGGTACTCGTTCTCACCAAGAGTGCTTCTCGTATTTTTTACCATTTGTAAAAATTGTAATATTTGTAACATGTATTTCACCCCCGAGAGTTATAAAACCAAAAACAATTAGAGAAAAGGGGGAGCATGAACTCACAACTTTGCGTTCCTGCGTCGTAAACTTCACCGGATTTGCTTATCTAGCGTCGTGACCTAAACGTGTTTTATTAACGTTAGTCACTAGACTTGTATCGCACAACTTCAAGTCACTATTTTTTTTTGTATATGTGTTCTTGTGTTAAAAATAATTTATATTTTTAACTACGTGCCTTACTTATATTATTTTTTCAACAATAAATATAAGTATCTTGTATTTTGTCTAAAAGTATGTTGTATGTGTATTTTTGGTATCTTCACCCCTTAGGAGTATTTAGTGTATTTTCAAGTCCGAATACACTATCACGTATAATACATACTATATACACGTAGCACATAATCTGGTGATTAAATAATATATATATTTTTCTCAAAAATATACATACATAATTTCAATTTGTATCTTGAAGAAATCATCATTTCTTAATACAAAAATTAGGGAAACCTTGGTATATGTTTTTGGATACATTTTTAGGGGATAAGTTTCTCAAAACTTATATTTTTCTAAGTGTCAAAATTTATAAAAATTTTGACAGAGTTTCCCCTAAAAATGGAGGTTTCCCATGTTTTCAAAACATGTGTTTATTTTCTTTTAAATCGTCAACAATCATCAACAACAATTATCAACAATAATCATCAACAACAATTACTAATTTCTCCATTTCATGAACTTGAATATTTACAAAAATGTGTAGTAACTTACTAGCACATTTAGTAAGTCTTGTTATCTTTAAAAATAAGTTTAATTTCTTAAAAACTTTATTTCTAAAGAATATGAAGTTTCACAACTTCTAGTTGGTTTTTACGAAAATTATTTCTTTGTTAAAACTTTTGTTACACAAGTGTCCACACACTTGTTTGTTCACAAAAACACCTCTAGTTCATGAAAGACCCGACTTAAAATGAGACTTGTATATATTTTACTTGGTTCTTCCGAAAAACCACTTGTAGATCTTTAGATCTACATGTTTATAGTCTTATTTTACAAGAAAAGTTACTTTTGCCCAAGTTCATGTTTCATGAGTGGAAGGGTTCATCATCTTTCACATCTCTAGCACTAACATACTACTAGTTCATGTTCTTGAACATAACCTAGTATGGTTAGATGATGATCTATCCCACTTCTAGTAACAAACAACATCAAATAATAACAACCATACAAGATTCACATGATTTACACACATATCTACTCTTTATCCAACTAGTTTATCTTTCTTTCAACACTTTTAGTTTTGATCTTGTGTGTTCTTGAGTTTTAACCGTTAAATCACCTATTAACCACTTTAAACAAGAACAAGAGGATGTTTTAGAACACTTACTACTAGCACAAGGCTAGGGAAGTTCGAGTGAAGAAAATGAGTGGTTAAAAGCAAACGGTAGAGGTTCTTCAACTTCCGAAAGCACCTAGCTCCTTTGTATGACCTTTCACGCCTTTGTATGAGCTTGAAACATATGAGAATGGATGGATGATGGTGGTTGTAGGTGGTGGTGAGGTCGGCCGTAGCCAAGAAGAAGAAGGTGAGAAGAATTTGGTGTGTAGTGTGTGAAGTGTGTGAGGATTATGTCTCAAGTGCCAATCTTATATCCAACTTTCTCATATTACCCATTGTATATTATGTCACCAATGGTGCAACACAATCTATTAAAATATTGAAACAATTCCACATGTGGGGGACATGTTGGAACCGTCATTAAGGGGGGGGGGGTAGTTTAGTTGGTTTGCAATTACAAGTTACTAATCTAGTTACTTTCCAAGGGTTAAAAAAATTAGTGTTTCATGTATGTTAAGTAATATATAGTGTGTTAGGGTGTTCGGGAACCCTAACTAGCTTAGAAAAATAAAAACAATGCTTCTAGCATTATTTTGGTGTTCCGGGTATTATCCGGTTGTTCGGTTAGACACTGGTTCGTTAAAGTGCTAAATCACACTTTTTAGTGTCTTTTAAGTACCCTTCTTGTACCCTTTCAATTCCCAACACTTAGGGAAATATTCTGGATGATAAAACGAAATTTCTGCATAATATTCATATGTTTAAATGCTGAATTGAGCTGAATTATACAAAATTATGCACTTAAAGTGCGTTTCGGGTACTTTTTAGTGCTTATTTTTGCTTTCGCAATGTCTATAAATTAAACCCTTATATGTACTCTTGGGTTTTAATGTACTTTTGTCGTCGGACCTACACCTAGGCCTCAATTCTAATGTCTGACTGCTTTCTGCAGTTCCGTTGACACAGTGTGTCTTACCGGTGAGTTTACTAATATTATTGACGCAACGCTATCATATTATAACTCTTGTAGCATATATCATGCATGAATTCACTTGTATGGAATTCAGAAATTTATTTGTCTGGTAAACCAGATCATGCACAGTCATTTAAGCACAAATTACTGTTCATTTCGTGTACGGAATGTACGAAAAAGTGATGGTTGTCATAGATTATACTTCCTTGAGCCTCTACAAATTAACTACATGGGCCTTGTATGTCAAAAATGAGGTTGTATAAGGTTTTAAATGGCCAGGGACTGAATCTGTCAAGTTTGAAACATTTTTAACCTGAAAAACCGGTTTACGCGGGGTGCGTAAGCTCCCTTTTGATCCTATGCGGGCCGCGTAGAAGTCCCCAGCGCAGAAAAAGTTAGACAGATGCGAGTTTCAGCTGCAGAACCGACTTTAACCTCTTTCAATCGATACCAGGGGCTATTGGACGGATTAGTAATACTACTAGGACACCTAGGGTGATCCTAGATACATCCAAAACAGCTGCAAACATCTGATTGAATGGGAAATTGCTATATAAGACACTCTAGTTCATTGTTCATATGCACACTTGTTTGCAACAATTCAAAAACTCATCTCTGGAGCTAGCAAGCATTAGGAGAAGACTTAGAAGTGTAGAAAAGATAGCAAGGACCTTAAGTAAGTGTATTAATCCCTGCTTAGTCCATTTTATTTGCTTAAAAACCGAAAAGTCAAACATATCGTAATTAAGCTTTGACTTTCGGTTTAATCATAAATGGTCCCGCCACTGACCGAAATGAAAGTGGTTATGGAACCATATTAAGGTAGGTGATTAACCCTTAAAAGGGCACCTCCTAATTATTTCGTTTGACTAGTTAATTGTCGGGTCAAACTAGTTAGTCAAAAAGTCAAACTGGACAGAAAGTTTAAAAATGAATTAAACTAATAAAACAGAGGTTCTAAGTTATATTTGAACATTCTAATGACTTGGTAATTAATATTAGAACATGTTTAATCAAGTCCAACACGACAATTATCAGTCTAAGGTCAGTTTATAACCGAAAGTCGCAAAAGCTTGACTTTTGCTTTGACTTTCAGTTCTGATCCATTCTAGCTTAATTCTTCCATGTTTTAAACTTCCATTAGGACCACATTATTCAGTAGTATAACCCTCTGGAGTTATATTGCTTGGTCCTTAGTAGTTTGAATTATATGCTCTTGTTTGTTAATATGCTTATAAATGCCGTAAATGCCCTTTTGACATGTAAATGAGATTTTAAAAATGTGAGAGGACAAAAACCTTTGCTACTGATATATAAGCTTGTCCCTGAAAATTTGACATCAGTTCTTGGTCTCAAATAGGAGTTATGCTCGATATCGTAATTAGAAGCTTTTTGTTAATTAAATTGCGATATCTTACATAATACATGTTTAAACTTGGATTTTGAACCAAAACTCATTACCTACTGTTAAGATATTATTTTTAAGGAATTTTAATATTTTTGGTCAGATTATAATCTGTTTAGATCATAGAGTTCTTGTGTAATTCGGTAAATGACGATAATACCCTTTTCATGCATAAAATGAGATTAACAAATGATTTGAATGCCAAAACTTTTCCTACTGATTTTACACATTAAATAAATTATTTTGAGCATTTAAAACTAATCAAAATCTCAGATTTACATAAACATCTTGATTATCGTCAATTAGCGAGTTTTACACTAATTAGGTGCATAGTATGGTTTAAAACCATATTTAACACCTAAGACTTGTTACCTACTGAATTTTTAAACAAATTTAAATATTATTATAATAGGTATAAGTTATGAACTCAGATTTCCAAAAATGTCCTTAAAAGCATATGTGAAATGACCAAAATGCCCTTTCGGGGCATAGTTTGGCCGTAAATGATAAACCTCACATATGTGTAGTATCTTACTGATGTAATGAGATAAAATAAATATTTTTACTGATTTCCAAAGACCAGAAATTCAGATTGTTATAAAATCTCTTTTATAATTATTAAAATGACCAAAATACCCTTACGGGACTTAAATTAGTTTAAATTACTTTTTGGGCATATATGTTAACATCCTACTGATGTATTAACATATTTTAAGCATAATAACATTTGAGACTTGTATATAATTCATTTGGATACCCGTTACGCGTTTATGCGTTCGGATCGGTTTATGTGACTAGTTTACGTATAATAGCCGAAACGGGCTTAACCTTATCATTAAATCCTCAAATTCCAGAATGTGTTTAGTTTACCCATATTATACAAGTATCCAATCTTGTCGGGTCTAAACCACATTCTATTCCGGTCTCCGCTTAATCTAGCATTTAGAGCCGTAAAGTTTCTTTCTAGCTAGCCGGTCTAAGTCTTTGACTTAACTAAAGAACCGTTAGCATCCTAATAGGTTATTAAACCTTCTATACAGATTAGGTAGCATCCAGTAGAAGGTATCATCATAAATCTTTAGGATTATACGGCTGAGTTACCTTTCACATTAGCTCAGGTAAATACTTTTAACTTATTTTCCCTTATAGGGGCTTGGGATACGGTATTACAATAATACCGCTTGGTCGGGTATGAAATCATTTAATCGGATTGTGATTAATAAATTCACATAACCCGTTTTAATCTGTCTTGTTTGATAACATAAACATTGGGGGTTAATTCGACCGTGTCCTGGATATCCTCGACTCATTTCATTTGAAAATGGCCACGACCTATGCACGGGGTGTAGGCATACACCTGAAAGATGCAAATGCTAAAATATAAACCCACATGTTGGGAATAACTCCTTTGTGGGTTCCATAAGTGGTGAGTTGGTTAATCATGACCGGCTTCCAAACCGGCCCCAATTGTATGACAAACATGTAAATCTGTATACAAGATTATCTTTAAATAATTGTCCCAAGTTATAACTGATTTGTGCCATGTGCACTTAAATCAATTTTCATAAATGTTTTCAAAAGAGTCAGTTAATTGTATTTACTAGTGTAAACTGACGTATTTTCTAAAGACTGATTGACAGGTACCTCTTGTAAATAGGATGGAGCTATTAGGTGTCGTATAAGAGGATCTTACAAGTCCCTAGATACCTGAAGTCTGTTATTTTCAGTTTTCTTGTATTTTATTTATGATCCGTCTGTGGATCTTATTACAACCAAGTCTGTATATTCTTTCATTCGGACACTCAGACATTATGGTTTGTAATAGTTTTTTTACCAAGCCTTCCGCTGTGCTATTATATTGTGTGTATTGACAATGATGATATCAACTACGTCACGATACTCCCCGCTGGGCCCACCGGAAATATTTGGAAATATCGGGGTGTGACAGGTTGGTATCAGAGCCAACATTGAGTGAATTAAACATTAACCTTTTGTGTTTAATCTCAATGACACAATAAGCACATTCCTTAGATTTCCGAGTCTAGGCCAATGACCTAGGATTTATTCTTAACTTTGCTTTTTGCTGTTTATATTTTATTTTATTTTACTTGTTTTGACAGGATTAATCATCAATAATGCCGCCAAGAGTACGAGGCAAAGGAAAGGGTCCAATGAGAGGTGGACGATCAGGACATGGAGGACCTTCCCATAGGCGCACCCCGTCTGCGTCATTTTCTAGTTCAGATTCCCGTGACCATTGGGGTCATTCTTACGAACCCGTGAGACATTCGGTCTCGTTGAGCTCATCACCCTCATTTCATCCGTCTTTCAGGCCGCCTGTTCCAAACGAGCCCCGGCATTCCCAACACTCCCATGATTCACATCATTCGCATAATTCCCACCAATCCTATCATTCCTTGCATTCTCATTCTTTTCATCACTCGGATTCCACCTACTCTCTAGCCCAGTTTAACCCTAATGACTATGTCAACGACTTTCTGGGTTACAACCCTTTGGGACCTGAGGATCACTTTCATCACGACATGGAGATGGATGACGACCCGGACCCAGAACTGCAAACCAGAACACCGGGCCACCCTATCAGCATCTTGAGCGGTTCTCCATATCAAGGATCGCCGTACCAAGTGCCCGATTCATTTAATGAAAGGTGGGAAAAGTATGAATGGGAATTCACCCCTTCATATCATAACTCCTCGGCTTAACCTCCTTTGAATGAGCCGTACCTTCAAGTTGTCACTCCTCCACCTCTTCCTGTTGAGGAGCCGCCTCAACAACCACCTCAGCCACCTCCCGAGCCGCCGAGGCGAAGGACGAAAGCACGAATATCCGTGCGAGGGGGACCACGGTGCAGTTTCCCTCAAGGTTCAAGCTCTTACCCTCCTATCCCCGAGGACCCACAAATGGGTGGACCCTCGCACGCGGTGTCGGAAGACGATCCTCTGCCGGTTTCTTATGCACCACCGCCACCGACAGTGGGTTTCAACAACCCGATACCGACTTACCCAGGTTCGTCTGGGTATAACCCATCTGGATATCCAACCACTGGGAATTATGGATATCAAGCCTCTGCGGGTTATGGAACCCAAGATCCGTATCTTACGGCAGCACAATACAATGCACTTTATCCTTCTTCTTACCCTCCAGTTTACCCAACTGGATATTCGGTGCAGGGGTATCAATACCCACCAGATCAGCAACCTCCTCCTCCCCAGCAGGAGAAAACTCAGGAGATTCTACAGAGGTTGGACAGGGTTGAGCGTAAAGCAGATGAAACCAAAAAGAACCACAGCAGCTTTCTCAAGGGCCTTGCAAGTCTTATCAAAGGCAAAAAGAAATAGAAAGTTGTTTACTTTATTTTTTAATTTATATTTCAATCAAGTCCCTGTGAGGACATTTTATTTTCAGTACCTAGTCCCTGCGAGGACTTATTTCTGTTTCTGTAGCCCCTGCGTGGGCAATATGTTCTTTTCAAGACCCGTTTAGGGCACCTTTGTAATAGTTTAATGTTTAATGGAATTTCTTTTTGGATTTTAAATATGTATTTTATTACATCACCATGCTATATCATTTCAATTTTTAATTGATCTGCCAAAGAAGTTCTTAGAGGTATAACCTAGCCAAAATATTAAATGGCCATGATGGTACAACCTTTTTAAGACAATAAATCTCTGTTAACATCTGAAAACATGTTAACATTCCTGGCTGTGCGGTACGAGAAACCACACAAGCTTCCAAATGTACTTGGATTTTTTCCAAGTCACTTATATAGCCTATATGATCAATGTGAATCATGGCTAATAAACATCAATATGATGTATACACCAAAACATCCATTTGAGGTGTATGCTTATAAGCAAAGGTGTAATAATGACAATGATAGTTTTATATATAAACTTCTTGTCAAAAAGGCGATGAACTATGTTCGACCCTTAAAAGATCAATGATCCAAGAGATCATTGGATATGTTTTAATCGTCCTTGTGACAAGGCCTTTTTTTGCCATCTAAATGTCCTTCGAGACGCGCCTTGTGCTATATGAAAATGTCTTTCATGACATTGACAGTTGTGATTTATATCCCCTATCTAATAAATATAAAGGCTTATATCCTATTGATTGCTTATAATGGTTCTGTTGTAGCCTAGGCAAATCATGATTTAATTAATTTATTTTTAAATGGTCTATATGGTTTAATAATACCATGACCATCTAATCATCAATGCGATGATTCATTATAAAATTTAATATATCATTATTGTTTGATATAGTACACGAATCATGGCTGGCTCTGACGAAGCAAACAGTCATCCCATGGAAGAAAACAACAATACCAGGATTAATATCACTGGTGCTGAATTGCAAGCGATGATAACCGCAGCAGTTGCTCAAGCTGTGGATAATAAGTTCAAGGAGCCGTGTATTGTTCGGTCCAAAACTCATTTAAAGTCACTATCTCATTCGCATACACTGAAGAAGGACGAGCCTCAACACTCGTCTAATCAGAGAAGTGAACCACAGAGGCAGGTTTTCCTCGAACAAACTCCCCGGTACACCAAGGGTTGTACCTATAAATACTTCGTCTCCTGTAAACCGAGGGATTCACAGGAGAAAAGGGAGCAATCGACTGCATGAAATGGTTAGATGAAATGGAGACTGTGATAGACATCAGTGGATGTGCTAAGGAAGACATAGTGAAGTTTGTGTCTCAATCTTTCAAGGGCGATGCCCTCACTTGGTGGAAAGCATTGGTGCAATCCAATGGAAAGGTTTCTTTGTATAACCTTTCATGGAACAAATTTGTTGATCTGGTGAAGGACACATACTGTCCCCAACATGAAGTTGAGAGGATTGAAACTACCTTCCTCACCTTGGTGATGAAGGACTTGGATTCTAGGTCCTATGTGACCAGTTTCAACTCGATGTCAAGACTTGTACCATATTTGGTCACTCCTGAACCCAAACGCATTGCGCGTTTCATCAGTGGTCTAGCTTCTGAAGTAAAAGGAAATGTCAAGGCTTCTAAGCCTGCTACCTATAGATCCGCTGTGGATCTATCTTTGTCCCTTACTCTTGATGTCGTGAGGAGTAGGGCAAAGAAAGCTACTGATGATGGGAAGAGGAAGAGGGAGGAAGACAAGTCTCCTCAACCGAACAAGAAGGGCAAAAGGAACTCTGGTTCCAAGAAAGGGCAGTCCAGTGACAAGCCCAGGTGCAAAACTTGCACCAAAAGGCACTTTGGAAAGTCCAACCAAGACCCACAAGCCAAACCATGTGGGATTTGCAAGAAGAAAGGGCACAAGTCTGTGGAGTGCCGAAACATCAAGGATGCAACCTGTTACGGTTGCAATGAAAAGGGGCACATCAAGACTAATTTCCCCAAGAATGCTAAGAAGCCCGAGGAGGCGAAGAAAACGAATGCGAGAGTTTTTCAGATGAATGCTAGGGAAGCGGTGAACGACAAGAACGTCATAACAGGTACCTTCCTCATTAATAATAACTATGCTAGAGTCTTATTTGATTCCGGTGCTGATAAGTCTTTCATAGACCATAAGTTTTATAAGTTATTGAATTTGCCTATTAAGACTCTAGACATAAAATATGAGGTAGAGCTTGCTGATGGTACCTTAGAAACAACTTCAACTCTTCTTGATGGATGCTTTATATCCATTAAGAATCATTCTATCTCGCTATCCCTCTTGCCAATGAAATTGGCTGGGTTTGATATAGTTTTAGGCATGGATTGGTTGTGGCATAACCAAGCCCAAATTGCCTGTGATAAAAAGCTAGTTATTATCAAAACCCCTTCTGGTGAATCCGTCACTATACAAGGAGATACACAATATGGTTTGCCCAACAATGTGTCTATTCTCAAGGTATCACAGTGTCTGAAGAGCGGATGTGTCATCTACATGGCACAAGTGACTGTGAATGACCCGAAGCCTAAGATCGAAGATATTCCAATTATTTCTGAGTATCCTGATGCCTTTCCTGATGAATTACCTGGATTACCTCCTGAGAGGCAAGTAGAGTTCAGGATAGACATTCTACCAGGGTCTGCACCTATTGCACGAGCTCCTTATCGTCTAACGCCTACTGAAATGAAAGAACTCAGGACTCAATTGGATGACTTACTGGAAAAAGGTTTCATACAACCCAGCTCTTCACCTTGGGGAGCTCCAATATTGTTTGTGAAGAAGAAGGATGGATCAATGCGCTTATGCATTGATTATCGTGAATTAAATAAGGTAACGATCAAGAATCGTTATCCTCTGCCCAGGATCGATGACTTATTCGACCAACTCCAAGGGGCAAGCTATTTCTCAAAGATTGATTTAAGATCTGGGTATCATGAACTCAAGGTTAGAACAGAAGATGTACCTAAGACAGCATTCAGTACGAGGTATGGACATTACGAGTTTTTAGTGATGCCTTTCGGGCCCACTAATGCGCCAGCAGCATTCATGGATCTCATCAATAGAGTCTGCAAACCATACTTAGATAAGTTTGTTATCGTCTTCATAAATGACATACTTATCTATTCTCATAGCCAAGTTGATCACGAGAAGCACCTTCGATGTATCTTAGGATTGCTTCGACAGGAGAAGCTGTATGCTTAATTCTCCAAGTGCGAGTTCTGGCTTCGTGACGTCCAATTCCTTGAACATGTTGTTAGTGAGTGTGGCATCCAAGTAGATCCCGCCAAGATAGAAGCCATTATGAATTGGGAAGCACCAAAGACACCAACTGAAATCCGTAGTTTTCTGGGATTAGCTGGTTACTACAGGAGATTTATTGAAAACTTCTCAAGGATAGCTGCACCATTGACTTCTTTGACCCGCAAGAATGTAAAATTTGATTGGGGTCCAAAACAAAAAGAATCTTTTGAGATTCTTAAACATAAATTAAGCAACACTCTAGTATTGTCATTACCTGAAGGAGTTGAAGAGTTTGTTGTATACTGTGATGCTTCACACACCGGTATGGGTTATGTACTTATGCAGCGAGGCAAGGTGATTGCCTATGCATCACGACAACTAAAAGTGCATGAAAAGCATTACACCACCCATGACTTGGAGTTGGGTGCCGTTGTATTCGCGCTTAAATTATGGAGACATTATTTGTATGGAACTAAATGTGTGATCTATTCGGATCACAAAAGTCTCCAACACTTATTCAATCAAAAGTATCTTAATATGAGACAACGCCGATGGATGGAAACTCTAAATGATTATGATTGAGAAATTCGCTACCATCCAGGTAAAGCGAATGTGGTCGCTGATGCTCTAAGCCGAAAGGAAAGAGTTAAACCTATCAGAATCAATGCCAAGAGCATTGAATTGAAGAATAGCTTGAATGAAAGGCTATTAGCTGCACAGAAAGAAGCTATCTTGGAAGCTAACCTTTCAAATGAAAAGTTAGGTGTAACTGCTGAATAGTTAACACCAGGCAAGGATGGAATCCTCAAACTGAATGGAAGACTTTGGGTTCCTATTCATGGAGAACTTCGTAATATAATCCTCCAGGAAGCTCACAACTCCAAATACTCAGTTCACCCTGGAGGTGACAAAATGTATCAGGATTTGAAAGCTAATTATTGGTGGATAGGTTTGAAGAAATCTATTGCCACACATGTAGCTAAGTGCCTGACTTATGGTCAGATTAAAGCTGAACATCAAAAGCCATCGGGTCTGCTACAATAGCCAGAACTTCCCACATGGAAGTGGGAGATGGTAACCATGGATTTTATAACCAAGTTACCTAAAACAAGGCACGGAAATGATACCATATGGGTTATAGTTGATAGACTGACTAAGTCAGCACATTTCTTACCCATCAAGGAGACTCATAGCTCCGACAAGTTAGCTCAATTGTACGTGGATAAGATTGTATCTCTCCACGGAGTGCCGGTATCTATTATTTCTGATAGAGATACTAGATACACCTCTCACTTTTGGAAAAGTTTCCAACAATCTTTAGGCACTCGTTTGAATTTTAGTACTGCTTACCATCCTCAAACTGATGGGCAAAGTGAGCGTACAATTCAAACTTTGGAAGATATGCTTCATGCATGTGTTATTGATTTGGGAGGTAGTTGGGATGACCACCTACCCCTGATCGAGTTCTCCTATAACAATAGCTACCATACGAGCATTCAGGCTGCGCCTTTTGAGGCATTGTATGGAAGGAAATGCAGAACGCCTGTTTATTGGGCGGAAGTAGGAGAAGCTCAATTGTCAGGACCTGATATAGTCCTTGAAACGACGGACAAGATTATCCAGATTCGTGATTGCCTGAAAGCTGCCAGAGATAGGCAGAAAAGTTATGCTGATAAGAGGCGAAAACCTCTAAAGTTTGAGGTTGGCGATAAAGTCTTACTAAAAGTATCACCCTGGAAAGGTGTGATGCGTTTTGGTAAGAAGGGCAAGCTAAGCCCTAGGTATATTAGACCATTCGAGATTATCGAATGTGTCGGCAGTGTAGCTTAAAAGCTAAACTTTCCTGAGGAGCTCAGTGGAATTCATAATGTGTTCCACATTTGTAATCTCAAGAAATGTCTAGCTGATGAGTCGCTAGCTATGCCTCATAAAGACGTACAGATTGATGAAAGCCTGAGGTTTGTTGAAAGACCTATATCGATCGAGGATCGTCAGGTTAAAAAGCACCGAAGGAAACATGTGCCTATAGTAAAGGTCAAATGGGATGCCCGTAGAGGTCCCGAATAAACGTGGGATGTCGAGTCCACTATGCGACAGAAGTACCCTCACTTATTCCAGTAAATCTCGGGGTCAAGATTTCTTTTAAGGGGGTGAGGATGTAACACCACGTAAAAATGTGTCCAATTATATAAAGACACGTGTCCTAAACTTTAAATATGTGAAAGATTGAGTTTAAAGGACTAAAGGTGGCAAATGGTGAAAATATGTATGCGAAGGGACTAAAAGTGTCAACATGCCAAACTTATGCCTCTGATTGACCGTACACGGAGAACATATTCTTAAACGAGTGATTAATTGTATATAAGAAGCCGTTTGTGAAAATAATCGGAAGATTATAAAATTACAGGGGTTAAACGTGTCAATATGTTAATTCTTACCTCTGAGTGACCTTTTAATGAACCCGAGGCTTCGAAATATTCAAATATACTCTCAAGAATAAGTGGTATAAATTTCATGTGGTTTCGAGATCGTTAAGCAAGTTTTCAAGACTTTGGGTGAAAAGCGTCAATATGATGAAACGTGCATTTATAGTGATATTTAACGAAACCGAGCCTAACAAAGTTTGATTATACTTCCTTGAGCCTCAACAAATTAACTACATGGGCCTTGTATGTCAAAAATGAGGTTGTATAAGGTTTTAAATGGCCAGGGACTGAATCTGTCATGTTTGAAACATTTTTAACCTGAACAACCGGTTTACGCGGGGCGCGTAAGCTCCCTTCTGATCCTACGCGGGCCGCGTAGAAGTCCCCAGCGCAGAAAAAGTTGGACAGATGCGAGTTTCAGCTGCAGAACCGACTTTAACCTCTTTCAATCGATACCAGGGGCTGTTGGACGGATTAGTAATACTACCAGGACACCTGTGTGACAACTGGCACAAAACCGGTAATTTTCGTACAATTTAATTAATACTTAATAACTGTAATTATGTGCTTAAATGTCAACATTTTCTGATTACATACTATACTTGTGAATTCATGCACGTTTTATACTACAAATATTGCTTTATGCATTAATGATAGCGTTGCGTCAGAAATACTAGTAAACTCACCGGTAGACACATTGTGTCAACAATTCTGCAGAAAGCAGTCAGACAATAGAATTGGGGCCTAGGAGTAGGTCCACAGCCTAAAATGCATTGAAACCCAAGAGTATATACAAGGGTTAACATATAGACCTTCCGGAAGCTAAAATATGCACTAAAAAGCACCCGAAACGCACTTTAAATGCAGAATTCTGCACAAATCAGCTATAATCAGCTTTTTAACAGATAAATATCATGCATAATTCATGTTTTATTATCCAGAATACCCTCCTAAGTGTTGGGAATTAAAAGCATCACAAAAGGGTACTTGAAGGACACTAAACGGTGCAATTTAGCACTTTAACGAACTGGTATCTAACCGAACAACCGGACATTACCCAAAACATCAAAATTATACTAGAAGCATTGTTTTAGTGTTTCTGAACTAGTTATGGTCCCCGAACACCATAACACCCCTTATAACATAATAACACATTCAACATCTTGTGTTCTTCCCTAGCCCTTGTGCTAGTTGTAAGCTTCTTATCACTTGTTGTTACTTCATATTTTGATGGTTAAAAGATGATGAATATTGTTAATCACAAGAACACAAAAGAACATGATCATGATACTTTAACATAAGCTTAAATACATAAGAATACATGTAAATGATGATGATTTGCTTCTTGATGAATGATGATTTGTGTTAGTGATGTTAGACATCATAAGAAACCTACTAGATTGTGATTAAACACATGATCAAGTAATTTAAAGTGGTGAACTTGTGAAAGACCAAGATCTTCATGCTTTATGTCTTCATGAACTTGAATGATGAAAGTGATTTTCATATGTAAAAAGGATTTAAACAAAATACAAATCTTGTAAATAGATGATTACAAAAAATAATTTTACCAAGAAACCAAGTTTATTTATAAGATCTACAAAGTCATGGTTTCTAAGTAAACTAATCACATTTTTAGTGTTTAAACAAGACTAGAAACATGTTTGTAACAAGAAAAATACAAGAGAAGTATTTTTAGAAAAATCATCCTACAAGTCGTAAATGACTAGATCTTTTAATAAAGTAATTTACAAACAAATAACCATGTCTTTAAGGGTAACTAAACCTACTAAATAACATGGTAAGTTACTACAAGTTTTGACAAAAACTTCAAGTTCATGATATAGTGTAAGATACTTGATTTTGACACTCGGTAAGTGTTGAATGAGTTGTTGATTGTTGTGATGATTTTAAAAGAAAATAAACACATGTTTTGAAAACATGGGAAACCTCCATTTTTAGGGGAAACTAAGTCAAAATTTCTATAAAATTTTGACACTTAGAAAAATATAAGTTTTGGTGAAACTTATTCCTTAAAAATACTTACCAAGGTTTTTCTAATTTTTATGTAAACTTCAAGTTAAGAAATGATGATTTCTTCAAGATAAAAATTGATATTAAGTATGTATATTTTTGAGAAAAATATATATATATTTATTGGTCACCAAATTTTGTGCTAAGTGTATGTAGTATGTATTATAAGTAATAGTGTATTAGGACTTGAAAATACACTAAATACTCCTAGGGAGTGAAAATACAAAATACACATACAACATGCTTAGACAAATACAAGAGAATATATTTATGAAAATATATTTCTTAATAGATTATGTAACTCGGACAAGTTACGAACTAAAATGAAGTTTGGACGAAAATACATAACTCGGGTGAAAAATACAAGATACTTATATTGATTTTTGAGAAAATAATATAAGTAAGATACATAGTTAAAAATATAAATTATTTTTAACACACAAAGAATACATACATAAAAGATGGTGACTTGTACTTGTGCGATACAAGTCTAGTGACTAACGTTAATAAAACACGTATAGGTCACAACGCTATATAAGCAAACCCGGTGAAGTTTACGACGCAAGAAACGCAAAGTTGTGAGTTCATGCTGCCCCTTTTCTTTTAACTGTTTTCAGTTTTATAACTTCGGGGGTGAAGTACATGTTACTAAGTGTTTACAAGTGAGATTATGTCCCCACTTTTAAACTTTTACATACTTTTTAAACTTGGGGAAAATACATGTGTTATGGTATGATGGATACAAAAAGGAGTGATGATACTTGAAATAGTGTCACGAATAGGGTACCGGAGGCACCATTAATCAACAATATACCTAGACCGCAGAACAAAAGGTTAGATCTAATGGGTTTTCGGGCAGCAACACTCTTGGTGAAAACTAGTACCAAGTAGTGCTTTTGTGTCTCAGTCGTGAATCGACAACTAGAAAAATGCCTATGGTTTGGATGCTTCCTATGTCGTGTCACATGTTAATGGCCTTGCAACGCATTAACAATCTCGATACTTACAGAAATACTTGATTTACACGAATTACATACCATTTTTCATACAAAGTGTACAAACGTTCAATATAAAAACTGCATGAATTCACACCAATATTATGTTGATGTTTTTTCCAAAAACTCACATGTATTTCAGGTGACTAAAGTGGATGTGTGCGCGGTCTTAATCTTGCTCCTGGATGTCGTTTATGTTTATCTTTGAATAAAGTTGTAAACTTATCAAACAAAATGATGTCTTGTGATGTAAACACTTAACCTATGTTTTCAGTTATGTAATGTCATTGGTATTTGAAGTTATTTTTACCAGCATGTAGTATGTTTACCATTCGTATGCAATGAGAACCTTTCATGATCACACCTCGTGCTTCCGCCTTAGAAAGGGGTGTGACAAATTGGTATCAGAGCTGCGATTGTAGTGAACCAGGATTCCTTCTCGAGTCTAGTCTACAATCTCTAGGATCCTTTCACGAAAACAACTTTTCAAAAAGTTTTCATTGCATAAAACTTTCCGCGACATCCACTACCTGAAACTATTTTCAAAGAGTAAAGAAAAGACACTACGAGACTTAGGGTGCACTGGAGTAGCACTTGTCTTTGACTATAAATTACTTGCAACTATGTGTGATAATTGATATATACATATACTAGAAATAGAATATCTCAGGTACTCGTGAATTTACCTGGAAACAATGGCCTATCTGAAGAAAGTGATACGAGGATGAAACGAACTGTGCGGACTGTGCAAGGAGTTATGTAATTATGGATGCATACATAATTATGGAATTCAGTGCAAAGAAACCACAGCAAGTCTTGTCACGTATCATAAGAGATTCCTTCAAATACAAGAGAAGGTCAAACGCGAACACCCTCACCCCTCCCCCAGCCTATTAAATACTCTTTTGGAGTAATAATTTAGGGTATAAAGACAAGAACCTCCAATGTGAAGTAAGATATTTTGTCCTTTACATATATTAAACTTGTACATTTGGGAGATGTAACCCTTACGCATTTTGCTTACTTTGCAAACAATGACGTAACAAGTTGCCCTGATATGTGTAAAGAGATCGGTGAATATCTTATGACACATCAGTATTTATCTAATTATGCATGCTTGTTGCTGTATGAATTGATTTATACATTTGGCAGATTGTTTGATGTCACTTATGTGGTATATGCCTGTGTATATATACTGCTACTGTCTCGTATGACGATATCAAACAAATGTCTAACCCTGTTGTGTTATTTTCCGACAGAACATGGCACCTAGAAGAGCTGTGACCAATCAAGGTTCCGACCAACCCCCTCCTCCTCCTCTACCAAGGACTGCTGAAGAACTACACGCCCTACTAGAAGAAAGGATCTCCGCAGCTATCGCCCAATACAAGGCAAACCGCACCGAACAAAGTGGAGGACCAAGCAATGCTAGAAGTAATGGACAGGGGGACACATCTGGAGGAAACACAGCTCAAGGCTGCACTTTCAAGCAGTTTCTCGACTGCAAGCCGCTGAATTACGACGGCACTGGAGGTGTAGTGGCGTTTGTACGCTGGACGGAGAAGACTGACGCCACTATCCGTATGAGTAAGTGTACCGCAGATCAGCAAGTCACTTTTGCTACTGGGTTGTTTGTTGATGAAGCTTTGACTTGGTGGAATTTTCAAGTCCAGACTCTGGGTGATGATGCTGCGTACGGCATGACGTGGGATGAACTAAAGAAACGTATGAGAGAAAAGTATTGCTCATGTGCTGAACTCCGAAGGTTGGAGACTGAGTTCTGGCACTTGACCATGGAAGGTGCTGACATTACTGGTTATACCCGAAGGTTCCATGATTTGTCAAGAGTGATCCCCTATATGGTGACTCCCGAATTTAAGCGTGTTGAACGCTACATTTGGGGATTGGCCTCAGAATTTCGCAGCATGGTAACTTCGGCCAAACCTGCAACAATCACCGAGGCTGTAACTCTGGCTGTCAGCCTTACTGAAGATGTTGTCCGTATGAAGAAGTTGTCACTGAACCCAACTGAGAAGACCGAGACGCATGCTGAGTCGTCTGGTGACAAGAAAAGGAAGCATGCAAACCTGAATCAAGCAACACCTAACAACAAGGGTTCCAACAACAAGAAGCGTGACACTAACCCACCTAAGGAGGCGAGAACCTTTGCAGCGACAAATGATACTGTAGCCAAAGGATACCAAGGCACCCTGCCTAAATGCTAAAAATATAGGTATCATCATGAAGGAGTTTGTCGCATTCCAAGATGCGACAAATGTGGTAGGTTGGGTCACCAAACAGAAGACTGTTGGGGAAAAGGAAGGAAAGGGAATGGAAACCGCAACGGTGCTGGTAATAGAAATGGTGGTGGAAATGGAAATGGAAATGGCAATGGTAACCAGAATGGTAATGGAGCTGGGCAGAACCAAGGATGCTTTGGTTATGGAAGCAAGGATCATTTCATAAAAGATTGCCCAAGGGGGAACAATGCTTAGGCTCGGGCATTTGTGATTGGAGCAAAGAACGCACGCGAGGACCCTAATGTGGTCACCGGTACGTTTCTCGTTAACAATCACTTTGCATTCATACTATTTGACACTGGTGCCGATTATAGCTTCATGTCTGTGGAATTTAAACATATGCTTGGAATAGAATCTAGTAGATTAGATATTACTTATTCCATAGAACTAGCCAATGGTAAACTTGTTGAATCGAGCGAAGTTGTTAGAGGTTGCACATTAGAACTTGGTGAGCAAAGATTTAGCATCGACTTCTTACCTATTCAATTGGGTAGCTTCGATGTAGTGGTCGGAATGGACTGGCTGTCCAAGAACAAGGCTGAAGTTATTTGTCACAAGAAAATCATTCCCATCCCTCTGGAGAATGATGAAACTCTCATCGTGCATGGAGAAAAACAAGACACGCCTCTGCGAATCATCAGTTGTATGAAGGCACAAAAGTGCTTAAGGAAAGGATGTGTTGCTTTCCTGGCGCACGTTGTAGATAAGAAGGTTGAGGAGCCGAAACTTGAAGACATTCCTGTGGTGAAGGAATTCCCTGATGTTTTTCCTGAAGAACTGCTAGGACTACCTCCGCAACGATAAGTCGAATTCCATATAGACTTGGTTCCAAGAGCCGCTCCTGTAGCCAAGGCACCCTATCGGCTTGCACCATCCGAGATGCAAGAATTATCTACACAACTCCAGGAGTTGTTGGATAAAGGATTCATAAGACCAAGCTTCTCGCCTTGGGGAGCTCCAATATTGTTCGTGAAGAAGAAGGATGGAACGCTGCGGATGTGTATTGAAGAATCGGTACCCACTACCGAGGATTGATGACTTATTTGATCAGTTGCAAGGATCAAGCTACTATTCCAAGATCGACCTTCGATCTGGATACCATCAGTTGAGAATCCAAGAGGAAAGCGTACCAAAGACTGCATTCAGAACATGCTATGGGCATTACGAGTTCCTTGTGATTCCATTTGGACTGACGAACGCGCCAGCGGTATTTATGGATCTGATGAACCGTGTATGCAAACCATATCTCGATAAATTCGTGATTGTATTTATCGATGATATCCTGATTTACTCGCGAACGAGAGAAGAGCACGAGCAACATCTCAGAACCATTCTGGAACTACTGAAGAAAGAGAAACTTTATGCAAAGTTCTCAAAATGCGAATTCTGGATTCGTGAAGTACAGTTTCTTGGTCACGTTGTGAATGAGAAGGGCATCCATGTAGACCCATCCAAGATTGAAGCAATAAAGAATTGGGAAGCCCCCAAAACACCGACTGAAGTTCGACAATTTTTGGGCTTAGCGGGCTATTACCGACGGTTTATTGAGAATTTCTCCAAAATAGCTCAACCGCTGACTTCCCTTACATAGAAAGACAAGAAGTACGACTGGGGTGATAAGCAGGAAGAAGCCTTTCAACTGCTCAAAAATAAGCTATGCGATGCACCAATACTATCCCTACCCGAAGGCACTGAAGACTTCGTGGTATACTGCGACGCTTCGCGTCAAGGTTTGGGTTGCGTGCTCATGCAACGCCAAAAGGTCATCGCTTACGCTTCAAGACAGTTGAAGGTACATGAAAGGAATTATACCACGCATGACTTGGAGCTAGGCGCGATGGTATTCGCCTTGAAGATCTGGCGACATTATTTATACGGTACTCGATGTACAATCTTCACAGATCACAAAAGTCTACAACACATATTTGATCAGAAGGAATTAAATATGCGTCAGCGACGATGGGTCGAGCTGCAGAACGATTATGACTGTGAGATTAAGTACCATCCTGGAAAGGCAAACGTTGTAGCAGATGCGTTAAGTCGAAAGGAAAGGGTTAAGGCCCTAAGGGTTCGAGCATTGGAAATGACTATTCAAACGAACCTCACTACACGCATTCATGACGCACAACAAGAAGCCCTTAAGATGGAGAATCATAAAGCTGAATACCTCCGAGTTATGCTGAAGAATTTGGTGCCAAACAAAGAGGGAACCTTATACTTTAAGGGGCGTATATGGGTTCCGCTCTATGGCGGTATTCGAGAAGTCATCCTTAATGAAGCTCATAAGTCGAGATACTCAATCCATCCAAGATCGGACAAAATGTATCAAGACTTGAAGGACTACTATTGGTGGCCGAGACTTAAAAGCGATGTTGCTATCTATGTTGGAAAATGCCTAACCTGTGCTAAGGTTAAGGCTGAATATCAAAAACCGTCCGGTCTACTGCAACAACCCGAGATACCCATGTGGAAGTGGGAGCAAATCTCTATGGACTTCATAACGAAAATACCCAGGACCCCTAGGGGGCACGATATGATATGGGTAATAGTTGATCGATTGACGAAATCTACGCATTTCCTACCGATCTAAGAAAAGGATAGCACTGGAAAGCTTGCTGAGCTATACTTGAAAGAAATCGTGGCACGTCATGGAGTGCCTACCTCAATTATTTCAGACAGAGATGGACGTTTTGTCTCAAGGATCTGGCAATCTTTTCATGAAGCCTTTGGATCTCAACTAGATCTAAGCACGGCCTTCCATCCGCAAACAGACGGCCAGAGGGAATGAACCATACAAACGCTGGAAGATATGCTTCGCGCATGTGTTATGGACCTAGGCGGCAGCTGGGATACTCACCTACCTTTAGTTGAGTTTTCCTACAATAACAGTTATCATATAAGCATAAAATCCGCACCATTCGAAGCTCTGTATGGCCGCAAGTGCCGCTCGCCATTATGTTGGGCATACGCTGGAGACAAATGTATGGTTGGTCCTGAACTTGTGCAAGAGACAACCGACAAGATCATGCAGATCCGAGAGCGCATTAAGGCGGCTCGAGATCGACAAAAGAGCTACGCTGATCGAAGACGAAAACCATTAGAGTTCGAGGTGGGAGACAAAGTTTTGTTAAAGGTCTCACCTTGGAAGGGCGTAGTAAGATTTGGAAAACGTGGAAAGCTGAACTCACGATACATCGGACCATTCAAGATTTTGGAAGGAATTGGTACCGTGGCGTACAAGTTGGAATTACCGGAAGAACTTAGTGGAGTACATGATACGTTTCATGTAACCAACCTCAAGAAGAGTCCAACCCAAGAAACAGTGATCATCCCTGCGGATGAAGTGCATATTGACGACACCCTCCGATTTACAGAACAACCCGTTGAGGTTACAGACTGGAAAGTCAACAAGACCCGAAGGAGTAGTGTCAAACTTGTCAAAGTACGTTGGAACTCTAAGCACGGACCCGAGTACACATGGGAACGTGAAGACCAGTTTAAAGAAAAGAACCCCCACCTGTTCAAGAAAACTCCTGCGAGAGTTAGTTCAGCCAGAATTTCGGAACGAAATTCTTTTAACGGGGGGAGACTGTGACAACTGGCACAAAACCGGTAATTTTCGTACAATTTAATCAATACTTAATAACTGTAATTATGTGCTTAAAAGTCAACATTTTCTGATTACATACTATACTTGTGAATTCATGGACGTTTTATACTACAAATATTGCTTTATGCATTAATGATAGCGTTGCGTCAGAAATACTAGTAAACTCACCGGTAGACACATTGTGTCAACAATTCTGCAGAAAGCAGTCAGACAATAGAATTGGGGCCTAGGAGTAGGTCCACAGCCTAAAATGCATTGAAACCCAAGAGTATATACAAGGGTTAACATATAGACCTTCCGGAAGCTAAAATATGCACTAAAAAGCACCCGAAACGCACTTTAAATGCAAAATTCTGCACAAATCAGCTATAATCAGCTTTTTAACACATAAATATCATGCGGAATTCATGTTTTATTATCCAGAATACCCTCCTAAGTGTTGGGAATTAAAAGCGTCACAAAAGGGTACTTAAAGGACACTAAACGGTGCAATTTAGCACTATAACGAACTGGTATCTAACCGAACAACCGGACATTACCCGGAACATCAAAATTATACTAGAAGTATTGTTTTGGTGTTTCTGAACTAGTTATGGTCCCCGAACACCATAACACCCCTTATAACATAATAACACATTAAATCCCTAAACTTTACACTTGAAAACTAACTTAATTATGTAACTAGGGATTGGAATTTACACTTTGCCCCCCCCCCCCCTATATTGTTCACGGTCACAAGAAGGGTGACCCCACCAAAATATTGCCAAGATCCTACATGATCTTTCTTGATCTTCTTGGATTCACTTTGATACACTAGATATGATTTAGATATTATATGATCTTATTTAGATCTTGTGTGTACTATAAGTATAACCTCTTCATCTTCATCACACCACAACCTCCTTCTTCTCCCCCTTATTCTCGGCTCACCCACACCCACCCACCATACATCCACCATTTTCATCCAACTTCAATCCATTCCAAGTTAGTCACAAGGTGCAAGAAGGTGTTTAAGGAGGTTTAGAGCTTGTGGATCCTGAAAAACCTTCTCCATTTGCTTTTAACCATCACATTTGCCATCTTCAAGATCTTGTGTTCTTCCCTAGCCCTTGTGCTAGTTGTAAGCTTCTTATCACTTGTTGTTACTTCATATTTTGATGGTTAAAAGATGATGAATATTGTTAATCACAAGAACACAAAAGAACATGATCATGATACTTTAACATAAGCTTAAATACATAAGAATACATGTAAATGATGATGATTTGCTTCTTGATGAATAATGATTTGTGTTAGTGATGTTAGACATCATAAGAAACCTACTAGATTGTGATTAAACACATGATCTAGTAAGTTAAAGTGGTGATCTTGTAAAAGACCAAGATCTTCATGCTTTATGTCTTCATGAACTTGAATGATGAAAGTGATTTTCATATGTAAAAAGGATTTAAACAAAATACAAATCTTGTAAATAGATGATTACAAAAAATAATTTTCCCAAGAAACCAAGTTTATTTATAAGATCTACAAAGTCATGGTTTCTAAGTAAACTAATCACATTTTTAGTGTTTAAACAAGACTAGAAACATGTTTGTAACAAGAAAAATACAAGAGAAGTATTTTTAGAAGAACCATCTTACAAGTCGTAAATGACTAGATCTTTTAATAAAGTAATTTACAAACAAATAACCATGTTTTTAAGGGTAATTAAACCTACTAAATAATATGGTAAGTTACTACAAGTTTTTACAAAAACTTCAAGTTCATGATATAGTGTAAGATACTTGATTTTGACACTCGGTAAGTGTTGAATGAGTTGTTGATTGTTGTGATGATTTTCAAAGAAAATAAACACATGTTTTGAAAACATGGGAAACCTCCATTTTTTAGGGGAAACTATGTCAAAATTTCTATAAAATTTTGACACTTAGAAAAATCTAAGTTTTGGTGAAACTTATTCCCTAAAAATACTTACCAAGGTTTCCCTAATTTTTATGTAAACTTCAAGTTAAGAAATTATGATTTCTTCAAGATAAAAATTGATATTAAGTATGTATATTTTTGAGAAAAATATATATATTTATTGGTCACCAAATTTTGTGCTAAGTGTATGTAGTATGTATTATAAGTAATAGTGTATTAGGACTTGAAAATACACTAAATACTCCTATGGAGTGAAAATACAAAATACAGATACAACATGCTTAGACAAATACAAGAGAATATATTTATGAAAATATATTTCTTAATAGATTATGTAACTCGGACAAGTTACGAACTAAAATGAAGTTTGGACGAAAATACATAACTCGGGTGAAAAATAGAAGATACTTATATTGATTTTTTGAGAAAATAATATAAGTAAGATACATAGTTAAAAATATAAATTATTTTTAACACACAAATAATACATACATAAAAGATGGTGACTTGTACTTGTGCGATACAAGTCTAGTGACTAACGTTAATAAAACACGTATAGGTCACGACGCTATATAAGCAGACCCGGTGAAGTTTACGGCGCAAGAAACGCAAAGTTGTGAGTTCATGCTCCCCCTTTTCTTTTAACTGTTTTCAGTTTTATAACTTCGGGGGTGAAGTACATGTTACTAAGTGTTTACAAGTGAGATTATGTCCCCACTTTTAAACTTTTACATACTTTTTAAACTTGGGGAAAATACATGTGTTATGGTATGATGGATACAAAAAGGACGAATGATACTTCAAATAGTGTCACGAATAGGGTACTAGAAACACCATTAATCAACAATATACCTAGACCGCAGAACAAAAGGTTAGATCTAATGGTTTTCGGGCAGCCACACTCTTGGTGAAAACTAGTACCACGTAGTGCTTTTGTGTCTCAGTCGTGAATCTGAATCGACAACTAGAAAATGCCTATGGTTTGGATGCTTCCTATGTCGTGTCACATCTTAATGGCCTTGCAACCCATTAACAATCTCGATACTTACAGAAATACTTGATTTACACGAATTACATACCATGTTTTCATACAAAGTGTACAAACGTTCAATATAAAAACTGCATGAATTCACACCAACATTATGTTGACGTTTTTCCATAAACTCACATGTATTTCAGGTGACTAAAGTGGATGTGCGCGCGGTCTTACTCTTGCTCCTGGATGTCGTTTATGTTTATCTTTGAATAAAGTTGTAAACTTATCAAACAAAATGTTGTCTTGTGATGTAAACACTTAACCTATGTTTTCAGTTATGTAATGTCATTGGTATTTGAAGTTATTTTTACGAGAATGTAGTACGTTTACCATTCGTATGCAATGAGAACCTTTCATGATCACACCTCGTGCTTCCGCCTTAGAAAGGGGTGTGACAACCTGGGGTGATCCTAGATACATCCAAAACAGCTGCAAACATCTGAGTGCATGGCAAATTGCTATATAAGACACTCTAGTTCATTGTTCATATGCACACTTGTTTGCAACAATTCAAAAACTCATCTCTGGAGCTAGCAAGAATTAGGAGAAGACTTAGAAGTGTAGAAAAGATAGCAAGGACCTTAAGTAAGTGTCTTAATCCCTGCTTAGTCCATTTTATTTGCTTAAAAACCGAAAAGTCAAACATATCGTAATTAAGCTTTGACTTTCAGTTTGATCATAAATGGTCCAGCCACTAACCGAAATGAAAGTGGTTATGGAACCATATTAAGGTAGGTGATTAACCCTTAAAAGGGCACCTCCTAATTATTTCGTTTGACTAGTTAATTGTCGGGTCAAACTAGTTAGTCAAAAAGTCAATCTGGACAGAAAGTTTAAAAATGAATTAAACTAATAAAACAGAGGTTCTAAATTATATTTTAACATTCTAATGACTTGGTAATTAATATTAGAACATGTTTAATCAGGTCCAACCCGACAATTATCAGTCTAAGGTCAGTTTATAACCGAAAGTTGTTGGTGCATATGTATGTCGACTTCGTCTTGTATCGAGTCTTGGAATAGGTTAGATAGACCAAGACACGTAGTACGAAAGAAACGGGAAACAGGGACGAACCAGCAGTTTCACACGAAGTGGCCAGTTCGTACGAACTGACCAGTTCGTGCGAACTAGCATATGCTGGTTCGTGCGACCTGGTGTCCCTATATATATGTGATATTGGGATTTCATTTGTAAAAGTTGTGATTCCGGTAGCGAAGCTCTGCCGAAGTGTCGCCAGCTCGTGTAAAGTTTTGAAATCAATCTAATTGACATTTAATCTACTTCTAAGTGCATATCAAGCTGAATGAAGATCAAATCAATGAATTCCGCCTCTGATTTGGTCAAGAACTCTTCTGATTGACTCGTTTGATCGATTCAACGATCCTACAAAAGTCGCAAAAGCTTGACTTTTGCTTTGACTTTCAATTTTGACCCGTTCAAGCTTAATTCTTCCATGTTTTAAGCTTCCATTAAGACCACATTATTCAGTAGTATAACCCTCTGGAGTTATATTGCTTGGTCATAAATGCCGTAAATGCCCTTTTGACATATAAATGAGATTTTAGAAATGTGAGAGGACAAAAACCTTTGCTACTGATATATAAGCTTGTCCCAAAAATTTGACATCAGTTCTTGGTCTCAAATAGGAGTTATGCTCGATATCGTAATTAGAAGCTTATTGTTAATTAAATTGCGATATCTTGCATAATACATGTTTAAACTTGGATTTTGAACCAAAACTCATTACCTACTATTAAGATATTATTTTTAAGGAATTTTAAGATTTTTGGTCAGATTATAATCTGTTTAGATCATAGAGTTCTTGTGTAATTCGGTAAATGACGATAATACCCTTTTCATTCATAAAATGAGATTAACAAATGATTTGAATGCCAAAACTTTTCCTACTGATTTCATACATTAAATAAATTATTTTGAGTATTTAAAACTGATCAAAATCTCAGATTTACATAAACATCTTGATTATCGTCAATTAGCGAGTTTTACACTAATTAGGTGCATAGTATGGTTTAAAACCATATTTAACACCTAAGACTTGTTACCTACTGAATTTTTAAACAAATTTAAATATTATTACAGTAGGTATAAGTTATGAACTCAGATTTCCAAAAATGTCCTTAAAGCATATGTGAAATGACCAAAATGCCCTTTCGGGGCATAGTTTGGCCATAAATGATAAACCTCACATATATGTAGTATCTTACTGATGTAATGAGATAAAATAAATATTTTTACTGATTTCCAAAGACCAGAACTTCAGTTTGTTATAAAATCTCTTTTATAATTATTAAAATGACCAAAATGCCCCTACGAGACTTAAATTGGTTTAAATTACTTTTTGGGCATATATGTTAACATCCTACTGATATGTTAACATATTTTAAGCATAATAACATTTGAGACCTGTATATAATTCATTTGGATACCCGTTGCGTGTTTATGCGTTCGGATCGGTTTTTGTGACTAGTTTACGTATAATAGCCGAAACGGGCTTAACCTTATCATTAAATCCTCAAATTCCAGAATGTGTTTAGTTTACCCATATTATACAAGTATCCAAGCTTGTCGGGTCTAAACCACATTCTATTCCGGTCTCCGCTTAATCTAGCGTTTAGAGCCGTAAAGTTTCTTTCTAGCTAGCCGGTCTAAGTCTTTGACTTAACTAAAGACCCGTTAGCATCCTAATAGGTTATTAAACCTTCTATACAGATTAAGTAGCATCCAGTAGAAGGTATCTGTCACACCCCGACCAAGTTAAAACAACAAAACTGTGGCGGAAACGTCGGGGAGTGTTGTAACAGGATCATCGTTTCAACAACCACGGTAATTAAAAGTTTCGTTTTATTGAATTATCAAATAATGTATATTGTCTTTAAACCAAAACAACAAACTACACATTGTTTAAAATTGTTTTTAAGTCACTAAGGCCTTGTCCAGATCCTAAGTGAACTTGCTTCCTAGCATTCATCATGCAACATCACCTGAAACATATGTAAAAACATAGTCAGCAAAGAAATGCTGGCGAGCACATAGGTTTTGTAAGAGTATCGGAATCATGGCTCGTTTGTATGTTGCAGTACCTCATTAGACTACAAGAGTCAAAAATACAAACCTCGTTTTGAAAAGTGTATTGCAACATAGTTTAACCAACTTAAATCAAGATGGTTATAATATATAAAATATCGTAGCCATGATTCTTAACTCAAAAACATTTTGTTTTAGAAAACCAATTCGTAAAACATCTCGTTAAAAACTCGTTAATAAAACTCGTATGGTTTATATCATTTCGAAAACCTCGTTGTGTGACATCGTTTCAAATCATTTCCTAAGTGATCTAAATAATGATACGCAATGTAACATGATAGAAACACTTATATATAAGATGTACCAGCGGCATATCTACCATGATTCTATCATGCTACACCCATCCCATTACCTAATCACAACCCAAACCAATCGTTCGTTCAAATCATTTATATCGTTTAGATCGATCCAAATCGTTTAATTCGTCCCAAATTCGTTTTCGTTTTGATTGTGAAACTACGTTTGGTAGCCTCGCTAATAACATTAAAACCTTCGTGACTCGACTACCTCGTTTATCGTATTAACTAACCACCAAAGGGTAAGTTAACAATCATTAGATTCGGTCGTTACCAACATAACCCCCCACACATAACCATGGGTGTAGTCTGATAACGGGATTTGTCAGATCCTATGGTACCATAACCTAATACTGGTTGTTTCGGCCAAAATTAATGAATGTCATTCGTTATGTAACTACAACCAACAAGTTCATTCACATTATCGAAAATCGTTATTAGTTTAGTATAAACCATCTTAATCGTTTTGAAACCATCGTTTAAAATATCGAAAATCGTTTTGATACATATGAATCACCCCAAAACAATTGAAAACAATAAAATAGGGGAACTATGTACTCACATTGAATAGAAGGGTATTCTTGATCTAAAGAACTTAGTGAAGCTCAGACAAACCAAGGAAATTCAAGTAGTACCTAGTAATCGGATCACTAATAAATACATCGACACCTTAATCGGAAGATCGGATAGATTGAGGTCTTGTAAACCAAATGAGTGTGGAACTCATGTGATATGGTTTCACAAAGCCTACATCCTAAGTCGGAACTTAGCCTAAGTGCTTTCGACCCGTTACGACCCATTAAGGTAGCTTATGCTACTTTAACGCGTCGTTCGCACAAAATTATGTTCGGATGGTTAACTATGTGCTATGTCAAGTCTTATATGCCCAATAATACCTTTACATGTTACTAAATCAGATTATATGTCAAAAACATGTTCACATATGTAAAATACGGATTTAAGCTTCAAAAGGGCGTTTTGGTCATTTATTATGGGCATACAAGCTACTTAACAAATAACTAACCAATCCTATGTGATCATAAGGTATAACCTCAGTGGTTATTCCCTATGCAACTATGATCACTAATCGAGCTTGGTCGGATCCTAATGATCGACCAAACGGGTCAGGTTCGAAAGTCTAAGCGGTTGTTTAGACCGCTTAACTTACGACCTTAAACAAACACTAAACTAATAGTGACGAGTTAAACAAAACATGTTTAACCTACTGATTTGGTATCAAAACAATGGGTTTTGATACTCGAAAATAGTTCCGTTGCAAAATGCGTGCTAAAACGCATTTTGACCGAAACTTTGACTCGTCACTACGCCTAGTTAACGTGGTAATCAGTAGGTATAATCGCTAAGGATTATAACCATCGTGAGTACAATCACGTTACAAAGTTCAATTGAACTTTGACTTGACAAATCAATGGTCAAAACCGAAAGTCAAACTGTTGGCCAAACTTGTTTGACTTTCTGCACTAACATAAAGAATAGAATGAAAGAATGCTCACTAAGGGTCCTTGCTATCTTTTCTACAAAGAACAAGCTTCCCAATTCAGATGAGAGAGCTCCCAAAGCAGATGTAGAAGAGAAGAGAAGGAAATGAGCAAATGAAATGGAATTGGCCTTGCTATTTATAGTTGTTGCAACTCAACAAGATCATTACACATGTTTGTGTAACCTCCAAGCAAGAATCAAGGCCCTACAATTGTTAGGAACTGATTGGGAACCTTGGAGAGTCGTTTACTTGGAGCCCAAAACAAGAGATTTGCATGAAAGTCCCTGAATTATCAAACAGCAGCCAAAAACCATGTTTCTCTCACTGGGCATCCCTTACGGACCGTAAGGGTAGGGCATTACGGTCCGTAAGCCAGTAACTTTCAGCAAATGACAGTTTTGGTCCCTGTACTTGGTTTAATCTCATTTCAGGCCCTTTTGACCCCCGTCAAGCCATTTTCAAGACTCTACAAGGTCAATAAAGTTTAGAGGACTCAAAATGTGCTCGGAAATCTCTCGGATGTCGGCTCGTTTGGTCGTACGGTCGCGTTGTTCGTTAAATTACGACGAAACTCAAACGGATGCGAAAACGAACCAAATTAAGCGACGAATGGTATTTTTGCATGCCGATCACTAAAATAAAAATATTTTAGTGTGTACAAAAATTTTGGATGTCCAGATGTGGTCAGAATGTAAGATATGCGCGAAAATGCAAACTTACGTCGTTTTTGACACTTTTAGTCCCTGTAAGATCAAATAAGCATACTTTCGCACACCGAACCCCTCAAAGCATATTTCTAAGCTATGTTTAGGTTATTTATGGTATGCTTAGCTTATGATCAAGTTCTGGACTCTTCGATATCCTACGAATCGGTATAGTTTCGCAGTTTGACACAAATAGTCCCTGCGATCGAATAGACTTGTTTTCAACACACCAAACCGTCCAAAACTTATTTCTAAGTTATGTAAAGGTTATTTTGGGTATGTTAAGCCTATGTCACTATTCCGGAGTGTTTGTCGAGTTAAACTGATTGCGTTCATGCACCAGTTTGCGTATAACTTTCCAGAAAGCGATTTAAAGCTTGGAATCGGAATCGAATCGAATTGTAAAATCATCAAACACAAATACACATATAGTAACACCAAAACACATAGTTTTATTGATAATTAACATTGTTTTGCATTGTTCATCGATTACAGAGCACAGATGTCACAGTCTCCCCTACTTTAGGAAATTCCGTCCCGAAATTTTAACTAGAGGAAACTTGTGAGAACAATTGCGGATATTTCGCCTTCATTTGGTCCTTACGTTCCCAAGTAAACTCTGGGCCACGTTTGGATTCCCAGTGAACCTTGACCAAATGAATTCGTTTGTTCTTCAACTGTTTGTAAGTACGGTCCACTATCTCCACAGGTTTCTCGACAAAGTGCATCATTTCATCGATTTGGATTTCGTCGAGTGGAATGTGAAGATCAGCGTCAGCTATACACTTTCGCAAATTGGACACGTGAAAAGTCAGATGAATATTTCCAAGCTCTGGCGGTAGCTCTAGTCGATAGGCAACCTTTCCAACCCTTTCAACAATCTTAAATGGTCCAACATATCGTGGTGCAAGTTTTCCTTTCTATTCAAATCTCACCACTCCCTTCCAAGGTGACACCTTGAGTAGGACATGGTCTCCGACTTGAAATTCTAAGGGCTTGCGTCCTAAATCCGCATAACTCTTTTGACGGCATCTAGCTGTCACAAGATTATCGCGAATTTTCTTGATTTTTTCTGTTGTTTCCAAAACAAGCTCCGGTCCAGTAAGCTGAGCTTCACCGGTCTCGTTCCAACAAACAGGTGAACGACATTTTCGACCGTAGAGAGCTTCGAATGGTGCCATTTTAATGCTAGCATGATAGCTATTGTTGTAAGAGAACTTGATCAATGGCAGATGAGAATCCCAGTTACCACCAAAGTCTATCACGTATGCTCTAAGCATATCCTCCAAAGTTTGGATCGTTCTCTCGGATTGACCATCTGTTTGGGGATGATAAGCAGTGCTTAGATTTAGTTGGGTTCCCATAGCAGATTGCATGGTCTTCCAGAAATGAGATGAAAATCGAGCATCACGATCGGATATGATGTCCAAAGGAACACCATGTCGAGATACAATCTCATCAACATAAATCTTTGCAAGTTTATCAGCAGATAGATCCTCGCGAATTGGAATAAAATGAGCTGACTTCGTCAATCGATCGATAACAACCCATATAGCATCATGACCTTTGGATGTATGCGGTAATTTAGTGATGAGATCCATAGCAATGTTCTCCCACTTCCAAACCGGTATCTCTGGTTGTACAAGCAAACCAGATGGTCGTTGATGTTCAACCTTGACTTTGAGACAAGTTAGGCATTTCGACACATATAAGGCAACGTCTTTCTTCATACCAGGCCACCAATACTGAGTACGAAGATCCTTGTACATTTTATCAGCACCAGGATGGATAGAATATCGAGACTTGTGAGACTCGTCCATCACTAAAGTGCGAAGATCGTCTTGTTTCAGAATCCACAAACGATCCAAGAAATAGAGTAAACCACCGTCCTTCGCTTCGAGTTTAAGCTCAAGCTGATGTGGTAATTCCTTACCTATCAAATCTTGTGAAACGCAAGATTGCTGAGCTTGAAGAACACGAGTTTGGAGATCAGATAGAGTTCGAACAGAATGAAGCTTGACTCGTTCCTTTCGACTAAGCGCATCGGCTATGACATTCGCCTTACCAGGATGGTAGCGAATCTCGCAATCGTAGTCATTTAGGAGTTTAACCCAACATCGTTGCCTCATGTTCAACTCCTTCTGATTAAGAATATGCTGGAGACTTTTGTGGTCAGTGAAAACCACACACTTTGTTCCATAGAGGTAGTGTCTCCAGATTTTGAGAGCGAAAACCACAGCTCCCAACTCAAGATCGTGAGTCGTGTAGTTCTTCTCGTGAACTTTTAATTGTCTAGATGCATATACTATAACTTTACCTCGTTGCATAAGAACACAACCAAGGCCTAAGTTGGATGCATCGCAGTAGACAACGAAATCATCGTTTCCCTCGGGCAAAGATAGAACAGGAGCATCACATAGCTTCTGTTTCAGCGTTTGGAACGCTTCTTCTTGCTTGGGTCCCCACTCGAAAGGCTTATTCTTTTGAGTCAAAGCAGTGAGTGGAACCGTGAGTTTAGAGAAGTTCGAAATAAAACGACGATAATACCCAGCGAGACCAAGGAAAGAACGAATCTCGGTAGGCGTCGTCGGTGTATTCCAATCCTTGATTGCAGCAATCTTGGATGGATCCACATGAATACCTTGCTCGTTGACTATATGTCCCAAAAACTAAACTTCTTTAAGCCAAAATTCACACTTGGAGAATTTGGCAAAAAGTTGTTCCTTCTTCAAGAGTTCCAATGTCAAACGAAGGTGTTGCTCGTGATCGGCTCGAGACTTCGAATAAATGAGAATATTATCGATGAACATACTGATGAACTTATCTAAATAAGGTTTACAGACCCTATTCATTAAGTCCATGAAGATAGCTGGGGCATTTGTCAAACCAAAAGGCATGACAGTGAACTCGTAATGCCCATATCTTGTTCGGAAAGCAGTTTTAAGAATATCTTCTTCGAATACACAAAGCTGATGATACCCAGAATGCAGATCGATCTTGGAGAACCAGGTAGCACCTTGCAGCTGATCAAAGAGATCATCGATTCGGGGTAGGGGATATCGATTCTTGATGGTAAGCTTATTAAGCTCACAATAATCGATACACATTCGAAAAGATCCATCTTTCTTTTTCACAAAGAGGACAGGAGCGCCCCAAGGTGAATAACTCGGACGGATGAATCCTTTATCAGATAACTCTTGAAGCTGTTTCGATAACTCTTGCATCTCAGACGGTGCAAGACGATAAGGTGCTTTCGCAATCGGGTTAGCATTGGGTACAAGATCAATATGGAATTCGACTTGACGAACTGGAGGCAAACCAGGCAGTTCATCAGAAAACACCTCTGGATAATCCCGAACAATCGGAATATCCTGAATACTCTTGTTCTTGCCTTTCTCCTCAGTGACATGTGCCAGGAAGGCAATATATCCTTTTCGTAAATAACTCTGGGCTTTCGTACACGACATGAGTTTCAATCCACCAGATGGTTTCTCGCCACGAACTTCCAGAACATCGCCAGACGAAAGAGGGATACGAATGATCTTATCGAAACAAACCACCTCAGTATGGTGTTTAGTTAACCAATCCATCCCCACGATAATGTCGAAACTCCCAAGTTGCATCGGTACGAGTTCAATGGGAAAAAGATGGTTATCGAGGTTCAATTGACAACCATGAAGAACAGAATCGAGAACAAGAGGTTTACCAGTAGCAACTTCAACAGATAAGGTTTTCCTCAGTTTAGTTCTAGGTATCGCAAGTAAAGGCTCAAAGGATAACGAAACAAAACTCCTATCGGCACCAGAATCGAAAAGAATAGATGCAAGTTGATTGTTAACAAGAAACGTACCGTTAACAACCTCGTTGTCTGCCCTCGCCTCATTCGCATTTAGATTGAATGCTCGTCCACGAGCGGGATTCACATTCACGATTACGTTACCATTCGGATTTGCATTCGCATTTGCATTTACATTCGCGTTTACCAACCTCGGGCAATTGTTACGGAAATGACCCATTTCTCCGCAATTGAAACACGAACCAGGTGGGAATCTCGCAGCATTCCCTTGGGCTTGTGCTGGAACCTGAGCAGCTTGATTTTGGCCAAAACGACAAATGTCGGCCAAATACCCAAGTCTACCACACGTAGCACACTGTTTACAGGCCTGTTGGGCAACATGGTGACCATTACATCGAGTACAGTGTGGTGCGGTACCAGCATATGCTTTCTTTGCAGGAGGTTCAGTCGGTGGGTTCTGAGGGTTCTGCGCAGTTTGTGCTGTAACAGCAAAGTTCCGGGAAGCCTTGCGCTTCCTTGACCTTTTAGAAGACTCACCCTGCTTCTTTCCTTAACCCTTTTCCTTGTCAGAATTGGTCGACTTATTTTTATCACCCTTGCGGGTGAGTTTACCCTTCCTGACTTGGGACTCAGTCAGGGTAGCCGACAACTCGATCGCGTGACGAACGGTAGTAGGATTAACACCGGTCACAATATCCTGAATAGAATCGGGTAAACCATCGACATATCTCTCGATTGCTTTCTCCAGTGGGGTAACCATAGTGGGACACAACAAACTAAGCTCCTCAAATTGATCCGTATAAGCACGGTGTTCTCCCCCGTCTTGTTTCAGATCGTCAAATTCTCGTTCTAAAGCTCGAATCTCGTGACGGGGACAGAACTCTCTTATCATGAGAGCTCGGAGCTCTTCCCAAGTTTGCGCTAATGCCACTTCGGCACCCCTATCACGCATCACTCCGTTCCACCATGTAAGAGCTTGCTTCTCAAACACGCTTGAAGCAAACTCAACTTTACGCGCATTCGGACACTGCACATGTCTGAATGTGCTCTCGATACTCTCAAACCACTGCAGGAGCGCAGTTGCTCCTTGTGACCCAGAAAACTTAAGCGGCTTCGCAGAATTAAAATTCTTGAAATTACACTGTATGTTATTGTTGTTGTTGTAAAGCTCATGGATTTGGGTCACTACGCCTGGAAGTACAGCAGCCATTTGCTGAGAGACAAGGGCTGCGATTTCCTCAGCAGTAAAAGTTTGAGCATCGCGTCGAGGAGGCATTGTCTATCAAGGAAACATGAGAAACGAGTGAGGTCGATAATTGGAGAAACAAAAGAGGTATTGAAAACATCGACAAAACACAAGGAAGGAGATCATTCGTTCATTACCTCGAACAAACAAATGATACGCAGTGACTAATCAAAGTAAATGGATCATAATAATGTATTACCGAAGACATGCTCGCCTATAAGTGAACACTCACCCCAAGAGTTCCCAGGTAAGAGTGACTGGTCCGTTACTGCGGATTTGTACAAACACTCTAGCCTTAGACAGGAAACTCAGGGTACAGGCATTCACTCTTCCAGTTTGCACGTGTTCACATTATTTAGACCCAAACTTTGACGAGATTTTGAAAATTCAGAGGGCATAAAGCCGAAAATGAATCAAACTAGAAGGGTTCAAAACCTTACAATCAATCATCCAAGGATAGATGATTAATTTTTGAAGCGAATTTGTTATTGTGTTCTCGTTGTGGTTATCACCTAAGGATAGGTGACGGTATTGTTTTAAAATCTAAATGCAAGATAACTTGCGTTAGGATCCTAGAAAGTTATAGTCTAGGTCAAAGCAATGCTAACAACCTAATTCCCTATAACCATTGGCTCTGATACCAACTCTTCTATCACACCCCGACCACGTTAAAACAACAAAACCGTGGCGGAAACGTCGGGGAGTGTTGTAACAGAATCATCGTTTCAACAACCATGGTAATTAAAAGTTTCGTTTTATTGAATTATCAAATAATGTATATTGTCTTTAAACCAAAACAACAAACTACACATTGTTTATAATTGTTTTTAAGTCACTAAGGCCTTGTCCATATCCTAAGTGAACTTGCTTCCTAGCATTCACCATGCAACATCACCTGAAACATATGTAAAAACATAGTCAGTAAAGAAATGCTGGCGAGCACATAGGTTTTCTAAGAGTATCGGAATCATGGCTCATTTGTATGTTGCAGTACCTCATTAGACTACAAGAGTCAAAAATACAAACCTCGTTTTGAAAAGTGTATTGCAACATAGTTTAACCAACTTAAATCAAGATGGTTATAATATATAAAATATCGTAGCCATGATTCTTAACTCAAAAACATTTTGTTTTAGAAAACCAATTCATAAAACATCTCGTTAAAAACTCGTTAATAAAACTCGTATGGTTTATATCATTTCGAAAACCTCGTTGTGTGACATCGTTTCAAATCGTTTCCCAAGTGAACTAAATAATGATACGCAATGTAACATGATAGAAGCACTTATATATAAGATGTACCAGCGGCATATCTACCATGATTCTATCATGCTACACCCATCCCATTACCTAATCACAACCCAAACCAATCGTTCATTAAAATCGTTTATATCGTTTAGATCGATCCAAATCATTTAATTCGTCCCAAATTCGTTTTCGTTTTAATTGTGAAACTACGTTTGGTCTCCTCGCTAATAACATTAAAACCTTCGTGACTCGACTACCTCGTTTATCGTATTAACTAACCACCAAAGGGTAAGTTAACAATCATTAGATTCGGTCGTTACCTACATAACCCCCCACACATAACCATGGGTGTAGTCTGATAACGGGATTTGTCAGATCCTATGGTACCATAACCTAATACTGGTTGGTTCGGCCAAAATTAATGAATGTCATTCGTTATGTAACTACAACCAACAAGTTCGTTCACATTATCGAAAATCGTTATTAGTTTAGTATAAACCATCTTAATCGTTTTGAAACCATCGTTTAAAATATCGAAAATCGTTTTGATACATATGAATCACCCCAAAACAATTGAAAACAATAAAATAGGGGAACTATGTACTCACATTGAATAGAAGGGTATTCTTGATCTAAAGAACTTAGTGAAGCTCAGACAAACCAAGGAAATTCAAGTAGTACCTAGTAATCGGATCACTAATAAATACATCGACACCTTAATCGGAAGATCGGATAGAATGAGGTCTTGTAAACCAAATGAGTGTGGAACTCATGTGATATGGTTTAACAAAGCCTACATCCTAAGTCGGAACTTAGCCTAAGTGCTTTCGACTCGTTACGACCCATTAAGGTAGCTTATGCTACTTTAACGCGTCGTTCGCACAAAATTATGTTCAGATGGTTAACTATGTGCTATGTCAAGTCTTATATGCCCAATAATACCTAAACATGTTACTAAATCAGATTATATGTCAAAAACATGTTCACATATGTAAAATACGGAATTAAGCTTCAAAAGGGCGTTTTGGTCATTTATTATGGGCATACAAGCTACTTAACAAATAACTAACCAATCCTATGTGATCATAAGGTATAACCACAGTGGTTATTCCCTATGCAACTATGATCACTAACCGAGCTTGGTCGGATCCTAATGATCGACCAAAAGGGTCGGGTTCGAAAGTCTAAGCGGTTGTTTAGACCGCTTAACTTACGACCTTAAACAAGCACTAAACTAATAGTGACGAGTTAAACAAAACATGTTTAACCTACTGATTTGGTATCAAAACAATGGGTTTTGATACTCGAAAATAGTTCCGTTGCAAAATGCGTGCTAAAACGCATTTTGACCGAAACTTTGACTCATCACTACGCCTAGTCAACGTGGTAATCAGTAGGTATAATCGCTAAGGATTATAACCATCGTGATTACAATCACGTTACAAAGTTCAATTGAACTTTGACTTGACCAATCGATGGTCAAAACCGAAAGTCAAACTGTTGGCCAAACTTGTTTGACTTTCTGCACTAACATAAAGAATAGAATGAAAGAATGCTCACTAAGGGTCCTTGCTATCTTTTCTACAAAGAACAAGCTTCCCAATTCAGATGAGAGAGCTCCCAAAGCAGATGTAGAAGAGAAGAGAAGGAAATGAGCAAATGAAATGGAAGTTGGCTTTGCTATTTATAGTTGTTGCAACTCAACAAGATCATTACACATGTTTGTAAAACCTCCAAGCAAGAATCAAGGCCCTACAATTGTTAGGAACTGATTGGGAACCTTGGAGAGTCGTTTACTTGGAGCCCAAAACAAGATATTTGCATGAAAGTCCCTGAATTATCAAACAACAGCCAAAAACCATGTTTCTCTCACTGGGCATCCCTTACGGACCGTAAGGGTAGGGCATTACGGTCCGTAAGCCAGTAACTTTCAGCAAATGACAGTTTTGGTCCCTGTACTTGGTTTAATCTCATTTCAGGCCCTTTTGACCCCCGTCAAGCCATTTTCAAGACTCTACAAGGTCAATAAAGTTTAGAGGACTCAAAATGTGCTCGGAAATATCTCGGATGTCGGCTCGTTTGGTCGTACGGTCGCGTTGTTCGTTAAATTACGACGAAACTCAAACGGATGCGAAAACGAACCAAATTAAGCGACGAATGGTATTTTTGCATGCCGATCACTAAAATAAAAATATTTTAGTTTGTACAAAAATTTTGGATGTCCAGATGTGGTCAGAACGTAAGATATGCTCGAAAATGCAAACTTACGTCGTTTTTGACACTTTTAGTCTCTGTATGATCAAATAAGCATACTTTCGCACACCGAACCCCTCAAAGCTTATTTCTAAGCTATGTTTAGGTTATTTATGGTATGTTTAGCTTATGATCAAGTTCCGGACTCTTTGATATCCTACAAATCGGTATAGTTTCGCAGTTTGACACAAATAGTCCCTGCAATCGAATATACTTGTTTTCAACACACCAAACCGTCCAAAACTTATTTCTAAGTTATGTAAAGGTTATTTTGGGTATGTTAAGCCTATGTCACTATTCCAGAGTGTTTGTCACGTTAAACTAATTGCGTTCATGCACCAGTTTGCGTATAACTTTCCAGAAAGCGATTTAAAGCTTGAAATCGGAATCGAATCGAATTGTAAAATCATCAAACACAAATACACATATAGTAACACCAAAACACATTGTTTTATTGATAATTAAAATTGTTTTGCATTGTTCATCGATTACAGAGCACAGTTGTCACAGTATCATCATAAAGCTTTAGGATTATACGGCTGAGTTACCTGTCACATTAGCTCAGATAAATACTTTCAACTTATTTTCCCTTATACGGGCTTGGGATACGGTATTACAATAATACCGCTTGGTCGGGTATGAAATCATTTAATCAGATTGTGATTAATAAATTTACATAACCCGTTTTAATTTGTTTTGTTTGATAACATAAACATTGGGGGTTAATTCGACCGTGTCCTGGATATCCTCGGCTCATTTCATTTGAAAATGGCCACGACCTATGCACGGGGTGTAGGCATACACATGATAGATGCAAATGATAAAATATAAACCCACATGTTGGGAATAACTCCTTTGTGGGTTCTATAAGTGGTGAGTTGGTTAATCATGACCGGCTTCCAAACCGGCCCCAATTGTATTGCAAACATGTAAATCTGTATACAAGATTATCTTTAAATAATTGTCCCAAGTTATAAATGATTTGTGCCATGTGCACTTAAATCAATTTTCATAAATGTTTTCAAAAGAGTCAGTTAATTGTATTTACCAGTGTAAATTGACGTATTTTCTAAAGACTGATGGACATGTACCTCTCGTAAATAGGCTGGAGCTATTAGGTGTCGTATAAGAGGATCTTGCAAGTCCCTAGATACCTGAAGTCTGTTATTTTCAGTTTTCTTGTATTTTATTTATGATCCGCCTGTGGATCTTATTACAACCAAGTCTGTATATTATTTCATTCGGACACTTAGACATTATGGTTTGTAATAGTTTATTTACCAAACCTTCCGCTGTGCTATTATATTGTGTGTATTGACAATGATGATATCAACTACGTCACGATACTCCCCGTCAGGCCCACCGGAAATATGTGGAAATATCGGGGTGTGACACCACGTGACCAGTCGAGGTTCGAAAAATTGGCAACCAGCAGTTGTTGATTTAGCATTAACTTCGCAGTAACCGAAGTCAGAATCAGAGTACCCCTCAAGCGTAAAGTCACCATCATTTGGATACCACAACCCCAAGCTTGGAGTTCCTTTTAGGTAGCGTAATATCCTCTTGACGATGCTCATATGAGAAGATCTGGGACTTGATTGAAATCGGGCCACGAGGCAGGTTGGATACATTATATCAGGCCTTGATGCCGTTAAATACATCAGGGATCCGATCATGGAGCGATATAACGTTTTATCGACCTTCTCTCCGGTGAGATCAAGGTTTATCCCATGATTCGTCGCTAACGGGGTGGACATTGGAGCAGTCCCGGACATCCCAAATTTCTCTAGAACGTCGTGAACATACTTTGTCTGATGTATGAAGGTTCCTTTGGGCATTTGGTCAACCTGGAGCCCTAAGAAGAACTTCATCTCTCCCATTGAAGACATTTCGAACTTCTGCTTCATCACTTTCTCAAAATCTTTGTAGAGTTCTTCATTTGTCGACCCGAAAATAATTTCATCCACGTAAATCTGTACTATCAGAAGATGACCATCGACTTCTTTTGTGAAAAGAGTGGCGTCTACCTTGCCTCGGATAAAGTTGTTGGCTAGCAAATGTTGAGAGAGAGTCTCGTACCAGGCTCTCGGGGCCTGATGCAAGCCGTACAACGCCTAGTCCAAGAGGTAAACCTTATCTTTGTGGATTAGGTCGGTGAAGCCCGGTGGCTGTCCGACATAAACCTCCTCTTTCACTTTGCCATAGAGAAATGCCGACTTCACATCTAGCCGATATACCGTGAATCCTTTCCATGAAGCAAACGCTAGGAAGATTTGATAGCTTCAAGACGAGCAATAGGAGCACAAACCCCTGTGAAGTCTATCCCCTCTTGTTGAATGAAACCCTGGACCACGAGTCGAGCTTTGTTACGAACAATAACCCCTCGGTCGTCTCTTTTGCACTTAAACACCCGTTTCGTGTTTATCTTCCTATGACCATCAGGTAGGTCCACCAGCTTCCATACACCCACCTTTTCAAACTGACTCAGCTCCTCCTGCATTGCTATGACCCATGAATCTTCAGTTAGTGCTTCCTTGAAGGTTCTCGGCTCAATCTGTGAAATGAAACAACTAAGTGAAAATTCGGTTTGTAAAGGAGCAACTTTAGTATAAAAGCAAGTAAGGCCATGGTCAATCTGGCTTCTGGTGCGAACGCCTGACTGCAGGTCTCCTATTATCAACTCTTCTGGATGGTATGAAAGAGTCCTCAGCATAACCTCGCCAGGAACATCCACCTCGCCTTCCAAATTCGTAACGTTCTGATCCGCAACTTGTTCATTGTCAAGAATTGTCTGATCTGAAGATTGGATTTGCTCCCCCTTAGATTCTGAATCACCACGGTCAAAAGTAGGAATATCATCAGATTTTGAATTATTATCATTGACCGTCGTCTGATTTTCAGGAGTAGGCTCTCGTTCCGAAGTTGTCGGGGTTTGCTGAGCTTCATCATTCTCTTCAGTGAGACTTGGACCAGCTTAATCATCATTGGAAGTTTGTCGTTGACGTCTAGAAGATCCTGCTGGAAATCTTCCCTGAGATGCTTCATATTCTCTTAGAATATCCAAATCATCAAAGAACTCTGGCTCTTCTTCCAACTCGAATGAATTCCATAAGATATCATAGTTGAATCGCCATGAGTCTGCAGGCTTCTGTGGAGGCATAGTATAGCCTTGACATTCAACATGTTGTGCTTCAATGATCCGCTTCAGACTTGGAACAAAGACTCTTCTTAGTGGACTGGCATATCCCACAAAGATACCTTCAATGCTCTTTGAACCAAACTTGCCATCGGGATCTAGAATAGTGTAGGGAGACCCGAACGGCTCTAAATACTCGAGATTAGGCTTGTAGTTGTTGATCAACTTAAAAAATGTCTTGTTATGCTTTTTCACAGTAAGTACCCTGTTGAGTGTATAGCAAGCAGCTGAAACTGCTTCTGCCCAGAAATTAACAGGTAACTTGGAATCAGCACTTTTGAATACTTGTAGATATCAACACTTTTGAATAGAGCTTTGTTTCTTTCAATATCTCTGAAGATTACACCATAGTTATGTCTTTCATTTTTACTTGGCAGTTCAATGATGTCTCCAGATCTTGCATCTTCCAATATCTCTGAGGGAACTTTTGTCTTTGGTGCACTGATATAGACCTTTTTGTTGTGCACATATTCATAGTTGATGCATAAATCAAAGTCTGAAAAAGCCATTCTTTCAAACAGCTGTATTCCAGTCTTTGATATGCCCTTTAATGCTTTTCTGACTTCTTTGTTGTTTTTATTTTCCTTTTCATATAGATCCTTCATAAACAGGATGTCTAAAGGATGTAACTTGTCAGCAATTTCTTCATCAGTCACTTTTTCTTCTTCCCCATTTTCTCTTAGAATTGTGTATCTGTTCTGCACATAAGTTCCTCCAACACCATCAGTTGCAACTTTTACTTCATCCACTTTTAAGATTCTTTTTACTGGATTCTCATTCTTGTAGTGAATGCTTCTTGAACATCTTTTTATCCTCTATTCCCTTAAAGCCATTCTGACAGGAGTTAGTGGTCTTGGTGGTACATCTTCCTTTGTCAAATAGTATTTCATCAGATTGTATTCAGGGAATATCATTATATCCCTGTCAATCTCTTAAACCAAGACAGACTGAGTTTCATAGATTTCTCTTTTAACAATCTATGGTTTTCTTGAATCAGCTTCTTGTTCCCATTCATTCATTGTTTGTAGATTCATCAATTTACTCATGGCAGAGTCATCAGAAAATGTTGGTTTTGGGACAGTTTGAGAAGTTATAAGTTTCAAATTTGTAACAACTTGAGGTTTTGAAGTTGCTAACCTTTTCAGCATTTCATCTTTTGAGACATTTGGAGGTGGACCCATCATTGTTGTTCCAGCTTTGGTGATTAGTGTAGCTGATGATTGCTGTGGGGTTGACTTTGGAACTTCTTGGTGTGAACTTTCAACAGGAATTTCTTTCATGATTTCTTTGGGATCCACTTTGGCCAATCTTGCAATGTTGAATTGCATTTTCTTCACCAGTTGTTGCACAGGTCTTACCTGATTTGAGTTGCTGACTATATTTTTCTGAACTTTGGTGAATTCAGTTTGAGCTTTCATCTATATTGCAGCCCATTCTTTTGACAGCTTCTCAAGGGCATCTGTGATACTGTTGTTGCTTGCCCTTAGGATAGTGACTTCCTCCAAAACTCTGTTTGCACTGCTTGATTGTCTTGATTCCACAACATTTGCAACTTGTGTCTTGATCTTTTCTATTTCTGTGAGAATCTTCTGAACTTCTGATGCAGAGATGTTGGTTTCTAGTGCCTTTTCTTTCAACTTTTGCAGAGACTTTATTGCTTCAGTGTTTCTTTCAGTTTGTGTCTTTATCACCTCCACTGATTCTGATAAAGTCTTTATGTCTTCCCTTTGACCTTGTATCTCTGACAGCAACATATCAAGCTTTTCTTCTACTGGATTTCTTTTGCAGGCTTTGTAAACATTTTCCAGCACAGTTTCCAAATTTTCTTGGTTCATGGGTGTTCCTGGGATATTTGGAACAACATATGTTCCTTCTAACATTCCAGCTGCAAACACATCTGCTGCTATTTTGGAAATGATAGGGTCACTTTTGGCTTTACCAGATTTTGGTGCAACCTTAAGTATACCAAAATCATCTCCATCAGTGGTGAAAAACACATTTTCATCCTGGATTTCCTTATGTCCTTGAATCGTATCAATATATGATTCTCCATAAGTTTTTGAGGTAAACAGATTACCTTTTACCAGATTCCTTGATCAGTTCCCTGATCTCTATCTGTTGAGATCTCAACCTCTTCCTCATTTTCTGATTCAGAGTTGAGATGAATGGAACTAGTAACCTTTTCATCAACATCAGTTTTTCTATATTCTAACTTGTAAGAAACATTAATTGAACCTTCTGAGTTTGTTTCTTTTGAATGAGTATCAACTAAAACAGTGTTTAAAAGAGATGAACCAGCAACCCGAGACTCATCATGATGTATAACTTCAGTGGCTTCATTTGTTGTACCAGTAAAGTGTGTTTCTTCATATTGTTGACCTTCAGTATCTTCATGAGTTCCTCCAGCAATATGAGATTCTGCATAGTGTTCATGTTCTTTCTCTTGGTGAATATCAAACTCATGATGAATTCCACCTTCATGAATCTGTTGGCTCTCAGCATGTTCTGTCTTGTTTTCTAGTGAGTTAGTTATCTTCAGAACTCCTTCTCCTCCTGCAGCCTCTGTTTCTAATGACCAGGACTTCTCAACTTCTTCTTCTTCTGGTGATGAAGAACAATTAACAACTTCTTTGCTAGGTTCTTCTGTTGGAGTGTCTGATTTGGCAAGAAGTTCTTCATATTGTAATCTGTATTGTGAGTCTGGTGCAATGAGGCACAGCATGCTTTCTGGTAACTCGGGGATATCTTTGTCTGATTCCCATCCATGATTGGAACTCCAGGCTTTCATGGTATTTGAACTCCAGATATCTTCCAAAATTGGAATTTCTATGTCCCTTTCAGCAAATGTTTCAGAAATAAAAATTGAGATTAACCTTGGATATGGCAGGTGTGAGGTTATTCTTCCATTTCTGGTGAGGATTGATCTTTTGAGTAGGTTATAAATTTCTGTTCCATAATCAATTTTGAACCCAGTTATGAGTCCATACATGATTGTTAGAATAGCTTGACTGACTTGATCAGCTCCTCCTATCTTTGATGTGAGACATTTGTTTAACACTTCCATCATCACTTGCCAGGTGGCTGGCATTTCATTTCTTCTTATTGCTCCAATTTTGTTGATATTCTTTTTCTTGTAACCAAGTTCAATGATAAAGCTTATCAAATCTTCTTTGCTTGGTGCTTCAATGTAGTTTTCAAGAACTGGAAGTTCAAGCCATTCTCTTACCCTTGCAGGGGTTAATGTTACAGAAACATTTCCCCATACATGAGCAGAGACCTGATTCTCTTCATCTTCAGTGAAAGTGTGGATAAATTGTTGTTGTAACTTTTATGGTACTTCTCTTCCTTTTGTTAGTGCTCCTGAGATTGGACATTTCATAAGATATTCTACCAGAAGTTGACATCTTACATCATATTCCGAATGCTCTGTATTCATCAGCAGATTGTTTTCTTTCATTGGTAGAAATTCTGTGTCTTCAACTAAAGGTACATCATGTTGAACAATTGGGATGTTGAGGTTTACTTCTGCCATTGTTGAATTTTGTGAATTAGGGTTCGAAATTTAGGGATTTTTGGATTTTGAGTGAAGAACAAGGGATATTGCAGTTTGAAGTTCTTGTGAAGAAGGTGAGTGATTTTTGAATTTCTGCTAAGTGTGAGTTATATAGTGAGGGATTTAGCAGAGAATTATGTGTTTATGGAGTTGAGGGGATATGGAACGTGCCATGTAATGGCAGTTCAAAGATCATTAGTTGTCTTTATTATCGTTAGATCGTGTGATGTGAATTTTGGTTTAGAATGTAACCATTGGATCGTGGGTATCAAGACATTTAATGACGGTTGATCGTGTAATCGTGTTTATGCCCTTTCAACTTGTAGTTTCTTCAATCATTCCTTCACAAAAATTTTAAACTGAATTTTGATTGGAGAAAACTATCGGTTATATGACAGCTTTTCATCTTTGTGGACCCCATTATGTAAAAGGTCCAATTAGCTTTCTTCATCATCTCTTCCTTATCAGTCAAAGTCCCATTCTGATGATGTCATAAGAAATTCAACATAAATTCTGTTAAGTCCATGTATTTCTTTTGTTTTGACTTTTGTTGACTTTTTAGATGTGGTCAACAGAAGTCTACAGTTTTCAACAGAATTTCTCAATTGAGATTCGCCCTAAACTTGTGACCCTCTTCAACAGATTTTGAAGTTTCTCTTTTGATTGATTTAGAGGTGTAAAGGTGTTTTTTTAGATGAGAGGGAATGAGATAAGATCAGAAGACTTACTTGTGATTCTCTGGTGGCCTCCAAGTCTCTTAACTTTTTTTGATATTTTCTAAAACTTTTCTATTATTATGAAATTTTAACAGAAAAAAAAATTTAGAGGGGTATTTTAAGTTTGTGTTACCAGAATTTGTCTCCTGTCATCAGAAACTCAGAATTTTGTGTCAAATGTTTTTGTTTTCTGAATATCATGTTTCTCATTTTACCCATTTTTCTTTTCCCAAGCCATGAGACAGACAATAAAGCAATATAAGAAACATACTATATTAACATGGAAAATATCTACACAAACTAAATTTAAACAAAGATGACCTATTCAAGGTCCATTCCTTCACCATGATCCATCTAAAGGAGCAACCATAGATCACTCACCAAACCAGTATGCTGATTTGTAGGTGTGAGCATGCTGAGATTCATGTTTTACTGAAGTCTCATCTATGCTCTAGGATAACCTATAGGAACACCTCCAAAGCCCAGCTAACTCGTGATTATCCTCATCAGAAAACGAGAATAAATCAAGAATGGCCTGCCAGACCACATATTACTTTGAAAATCTCTTATCAAGTAATATGAGAAATTGTAAGGTATCTCTAGAACGAGTGCTCGTATAGGCTCCATCAACCTTTGGGATGCTTCATGATGATTGATGGTCTTCTTTGAGAAGCATGCACCCATTTGAGTGATCAGATACTGCCATGGCTTTATGAAGCCATTTTTGTTGATTGCTCGTAGTGAGTTTACAGGATTGTAACCCATCTGCTCCAGTGTCTCATCTATTTCTACCTTTATGAACATCAAGACTTCATTATCATCATTGATTTGTGAAACCGTCCTGATGATACCTTCAGTTACCGGAACTCTTTGGTTTAGCACCACACTTTCGATAATTATCTGATCTCTACCCTCATATTCTGACAATGTTGCATTTTGCCAGAACATTTGAAGAATGTCTGGGTGCACTATTATGTTGGTTGTGAGGGCATATCTCAAATTACTTCCCATAATCAGATTCAACACGGTTTGGCATCCTTCCCATTGAGGACCCTCAAGGTTGGTCCTCAGTCTGAGGTTATGGTAGGGATGATAAGGTAGTGGGAAACGATCAGCTTTGATGGTAAGCATTTTTGTGAGTGTGAGAAAGTGTAATGAAGAAGAAGATGAAGTTGTAATTTCTAGGGTTTTTCTTGTGTGATGGTGACAGTTTCAGCTCAAGGTGGTGATCATTTATAGTAAACTTGAAGTTTCCCATAAATGAACTCTACCTACTTATAGATTTTGTTCTTCAAAATCTTTGTTATTTAATTTTATATCAGATGGCATAAGGAATAACTGAGATAAACTCTCCTGTATTAAATGATTTAGGCGGCTATTTTCTGATAATATATCATGATTACCTACCAATATGTCACTTCAATCTCCTTAATATTGATGAGGTGTATTTAATGAAGGAGAGAAAAAGCTTTACAACTATTAACGAGTTCCCAAAACATTTTTCTGTCACATGACGTTATCAGCACTAAGAAAGAAAAATAAAATGCAAAAAAAAATGAAGAAAACTTAGACGTAAACACTACAGTTTATGAATATGCAGATATGAGATATAGATAAAGATGATGACATGCATGAATTTGTTCTAATAATCAATCAATGATTCTGATTTTTCAACATGTTTTCTGATGAGTTACCAGAATTTCTGATGATTTATCAGATATTCTGATGATATATCAGATTTTCTGATGATACATCAGATTTTCTGGTGCTTTATCAGATTTATAATCCTTTTCTTTTGATTATCATTGAAACAAATTGTTAAGCATTTTTCTGGTAATAAGGTTATTTGAAAGACCTTTATCACATAATTGACCAAAATTTAGCAGATTGTACATTAAGCCTTCAACATAGGCTACTTTCTCTATGGTCAAACATCCATACCTTATGCATCCATATCCCATGATCCTCCCTTTTACTCCATTTCCAAAATTTACTATTTTACCCAGCTTTGAAATAAAGTTGCTGAGTAAGCTCCTGTCCCCAGTCATGTGCTTGGAGCTTCCTGAATCGCAGTACCAGATCTGCTGCACATGATGGTCCTGAAATGGAAAAATTAGAGGGTTTTTGGTACCCAGACTTGCTTGGGTACACTTTCTGATGAGATTTTAATCAGATTATTTTATCTTGATGGCCTTTCATCAGAATATCTGTTATATGCTGAGCCATAAACAGGTTTTTCATTTTTCTTTTGGAGATGGTGTTGAACAAGCTTCAGTATGTCAACACACATACAAGATTCTTTATCAGAGTTTTCTGATATTCTTTCTTATGATGGAATGAGTGGATAATTTTGAAAAGATGAGCGAACTGCTTCTGGAGTCTTTAAAGATTCTTGTTTGCATTCACTTCTTTTTGGTTTAAAGTTGGGTTTTTCAAAAGAGTATTCAGAACAGGTTGATTTGCATGATTCAGAATCAGATTATGATGAAAATTTATCAGAAATCTGATGGGTTGCTTTTACAAAGACAGTGGGTTTACTTTCTCTTGTTTTTACATATCCTAAACCCTCTCCTTTGTTCTTTGGTGTGGACTCAATGAAATTTATGAATTCTTTAGCTTGTTGAAAACCTCTTACATTAATTTCTTTATCATTAATTTTCTTGTAAAGATCTTTTCTTTCATTTTCATAGAACTCAATTTTAGCTCTGTGATCTAAATTTTCTTCTATTAGTAATTGGTTTTCAAGTATGATTTTATTCATGGTCCTCTGCAACTCATCAGATTTTTTACTATCTGATTTCTGCTTATCTTGCAGATTTAGAGAATCTGACATGAGCTTGTTTAGCTTGTGTTCAAGATCAAGATTGTCTTAATTTACCTTCTGTCCTGAAGTTTCTGGTAGGTCATCAGAAAGTGCCATAAGACAGAAATTAGCCATTTATTCCTCTTCTTCATCAGAAGAATCATCAGATAGCCATGTATCTATCCCTGCAATTAAACTGACTTACTGTTGCTTCTTAGCTTCTTCCAGCTTCTTCTCATAATAAGCAACATCTTTCAGCTTCTTGGTTTTGCATTCTGATGCATAGTGACCTCTCTGCTTGCACTTGTAACACACAACTTCAGCCTTTCCCTTATCCTTAGATCTACCTTCTTCCTTAGATCTTCCATCCATCCTCCCTCTGTCACTTCTCTGGTATCTTTGGCCTCCTCCCCTCAACCTCTGCTCAAATGTTTTGGTGAGCAATGCTATCACTTCAGCAAAAGCTGAAAAATCTGATGATGTATCAGAAATTTCAAGATTTTGACTGTTTGAAGGTTATGGATCATTGGTAGGTGGTGTTCTTTGTGAGTTTGAGATAAGAGCTAAAGATCCCCTTCTTTGAATGGTTTCTTCAAATATTTCTTCCTCTCTTGGGACCAATATGCTGTATAAGTCATGAAGACTCATATTTCCTAGTTCTAAGGTTGAGGACAAAGTCATGGTTAGACTTCTCCATTCTCTAGGTAAAGCATCTAGAAATTTTATGTTTCTTTCATCATTTGATTTTTTTATTCCAAATTTCTTTAACTCGTTCAAAAGTTTTGTAAATCTTTGATATGTTTCTTTTAATCTTTCATTAGGTAAACTTTTGAACCTTTCATATGAGGAAATGTTGTTTGTTCTCTTGTTTCTTTTCATCCTTTCTCCTCCTTCACAAAGATTTTCCAACTGATCCCATATTTCTTTAGCTGATGCACATGCATCAACTTGTGAAAATATGTCATTGGGGATAGCCATTATTAAAAGTGACTTTGCCCTTTCATCCCCAGACACCTTTTCCCTATCTTCCTCACTCCAAAGTATTTCACTTTTGGGAGCTCGGGAGGCAGGGATAGCAGGTGATTGGTCAGTTGCTGGAATAGCTGGTATTTCAGTCATTGGTATATGTGGACCCTTTTCAATGGATTGAAAAAAAGCTCAGTCATGACCATTAAGGAAATTGACCATCCTGATTTTCCATTGGGGGTATTCCTCTCTGACCAGAGTCAGAGGTTTAGACATAGAACCAATGTTAAAAGCATTATTCCATGATTGAAAGCTGGCTATATTTAGAGAAAAGAAGATAAGCGATTGATTGTTTGAAAATGTTTTATTCAATCTGCTCTGACACCAATTGTTGGTCCCAGTTTGGACTTAAAAACTTCTGTTCACGTAATATGGCAAGTGATTTCAGTAGATGTGAAAAAAGTGTGCGGAAATAGAAATCAGACTTTCAAGAAACAAGACCTACAGAATTATCAAGTTTCTATCACTTTGAAACAAAATGGTTTACAAGATGATTGTATGATTATTATCTATTACAAATGAATACTTGAATTCCGAGGGTGAGAGGGCAATGGAGTTTTGTAGTATGTATTGAATGCTAGGCTTAACTCATTGTCCTCTGCTTGGTGAGCCTTCTATTTATAGAAGGCTGGATACATGAATAAACATTTGTTTATTCATGCAATAAGTCCTGCATAAAGTAGCTATTTGACATATTCATTGAATCCAATAGTCAAGTTGCCTTTATCATCATGATATCCAATAATGTCAAGTGCTTCGGTTATTGTGGCAGGATAGAGCTGATTTTTAGACAAGTGGGGTATTCATCAGAATTTCTGATAAACCACTTCATCAGAAATTCTGGTGAACAAATCATCAGAAAATCTGATGATCAGAATCGTCAGAAACTGATGATATTTCATCAGAAATATCATCAGATCCATCAGAAATGACCTTCTCTGATAATCTTCTTCAGCTCTTAATAAAATTATGATTCTTTGAAGTAGATGTTGTTCATTTCAGTTGTCCTATCCGATCTTCTTCTTGTTGTTGTGATCTTCAGGACTGTTGTCTTATTCATAGATCAAGTTGAATCTGATTTTCTTCAATACTTACAAATAAAGTTTCCTAACAGAGAACCAACACAAAAACGAGAAACCCTGTTCTGGGTCACGTCGCGCTACGTGACAGTTATATAGTAATACGGTCACGTGACGCAACACTCCTTTGACCGCCAATGGACACATGGCACCACGTGGTGACTCATGCCACCTATGCCCTAGCCTAGCCCCTTCGTGCTATGCGAAGGAATATCTTGAATCCGGTCGCACCACAAGACGAGGTCTAAGATCAGTTATAAAAGGGACGAGCACTGGTCATTCTCAGTCGCTCAAAGTCTTTTCTTTCTCTCTCGTAATACTGCTTTTATACCCGAATCGCTAAAACTCTGCCCCATAATCAGCGTGCTAGCTGTCACACCCCAACCGATGGCGGAATCATCGGGGCGCGGCACTGATCGAAACAGATTGTTCAAGAGAATCCACAACAACTATAATATTACCAAATCCTTAACGTTAATATCTCATACTACTAACAGATAAAGTAAAAATAGTTATTACAGATAATTGTCTCATAAACAACATAAACTGTTCTGACAACTCATAATTTATTTGTGGGTTTCTAGACCACCTAACTCGGTTTCATCACAGTAAGTAAGCATCCTAAACACCTGTCACATACGTTAAAATAAAGTCAATACACATAGTGTAAAGGTGAGCATACAAGTTTAATAACATATAGTAGCGAAAAGCGATTTACGCATAACCAGCATGTAACACTGTAAAACCCCGAAAACGGGTTTGGGTAATCAAACTCCGTTAATACTAAAAGACGGGTAAAGTACCGTTAGTGGTAAAATTTACCTGGTAAATATTAGGATTTAAATAATTAATCCTAATATTAAACAAAAAGTCAATAAAAGCTTTTAAAGAAATAAAATGGATAAAAGGCCCGGGTTAACGGGACCTAAAATAAACTTAGTCATAAATATTCCCGAACCCGCTAAGTTAACTAGGAATATTAAACCTGGTTAATAAGTGGGAATATTATTGAAAATAATTAGGTTATGACCTAATTAATAACTAACCAAACACGAGGGACCAAAGCCGGGTAACTTGAAGATGGAATTATAAACTTAAAATATAACACAACACACACACTTGAGGTGTGTGTGCGTGCGTGAAGTAGTCCAGGAGAAGGAGCAAGAAGCTCCAAACCCTAGCTCAAACAATCTCAACAAATTGAAGGGGCAAATCAAGTCCAAATCAAAATCCGAGTATGAATTAGTGATCTCCATTGAAAAAGGAGTCACGAGGTATGTAAATTTCTTGAGAAATCTCTAGTTGAAATTCTGAGCAAACCTAGAGAATTCGAATCTGAGCTTGCATGTTTGTTGTTTGGATGAAATTAGGGATGAAACTATGTCTAGTAGTAAACCCTAGCCATGTATTTGTTGAATTGATGTTCATGGTTGTGAATTCATGATCATACACTCATGTGTCAAGTGGGTTTTAATTATGCAGTAAAGATGATGATGTACACATGTTTAAAATCATCATAGTTGCTAGTAGAAACAAGATACTTGAACAATTTGCAAGTTGGGTGTTGAACATACATGACTTGAAATGGGTTTTTTTGGATAATTTAATGAAATTGATGTTCTATTGGTGTTTATAAACATCATACTAATTCATATGAATGAACTACTTGAACAAATTAGAGATTTTGTTAAGAGTTCATAACTGACTAGAAGTGGGTCTTGACATAAGAGTTAAAACCATGATTTTGATGGTCAAAGTGTGTATATGCTTATAATAACTGAAATTTACATGTTAATTTATTATTACTTGAGGTAGGAATTGGATGACATGTTAGTTACTTTGGCGTCTCAAAAGATGATGTTCACTAAGTGTTGATAATGTGCCTAATTGAGTCTTGTGAACTTGATAGTGCAATCACATGTGATAATTGGCGATTTGACTTTTAAAAAGTCAAACCGACCTACAATATGATGAATAATAATTTTTATACGAAAATCGTAAGGTGGGAATAGTCATGATTTATAATGACTAAACTAACCATGTTACGAATTATGATTATAGTTTGACGCTTAACGAGCTAGGTGGAGGCTTGTGGAGGAAGCGGGTCAAACGGATCGAGTACAAAAGAAAAGCGTGGCTTGGATGCAAGGTAAGTATAGCTTACACTAGTCATAAATCTTAGAATGTTCTTTGTCGTATTAATTACGAATAAGATAAATGCTTAATTGAGATATGGTGTTCCGGCGTGTAGACGTACAGAACAAGATAACCAAATAGAATAAGAAACTGTATTGATGCTTAAAAATGAGTTAATCGGTAATTCCATCATGTTGTGATGAATGAAATATTTAATTTTAAAGGTTACCATATAAGGTAAATCATGATAACCAATAAGGGTAAAATTGTAATAAATGTCACCTCGCTAGTAATTGGTCATAGAGACCAAACGGGTCGAAAGGTGAAATAATCACCCTTTGACAATATCGACTAATGGGTTGTCGAGTCGTATGATTTTAGGGAATAAATAGCATATGGATGTATATATAATGATACAACTCATCATGCAGAAACGGGTCAATATATTGACCCGAGTCAGGTATATATAATGATACAACTCACCATGCAGAAATTGGAGTTCTATAACAGTTAGACAAGGTTAAAATAAGATATTCGGTTATCTTTTAGGTAAAACGAATAAATTGAGTTATGATTAAGGTGTTTTAGAAACATATTGATTTCTAAACAAGAATATAGTTAAAAGGTTGTAATTTGGGATCAAACAAGTACTAATAGTCCTTCGTTGTAAATGAAGGACTAAAATTGACTAAAACGCCCTTGTAAGTGAAATTGAGCAAACGAACCATAAAGGTTGTTTGGAAATAAGCGATAGGATGAAATAAATACTTTGAATAAGTATGAAAAGCAAAAGACGTAAATTATTGGTCAAAAGTCTCTATAAAGAGTCTTTGCCGTAAAATAATGATTTGAAGTGTGTAATTTGGTATATATAAATCACCACATTGAATCCACCACAAATATAGTTGTGGTGGGAGGTCATTTGATAAGAAATGTGGGCATATGTATTTAGAAATGAATGAAAGAGATTGGTGCTTAAAATATGCATAAATACCCTTAACGGGTCAAAATGAGCATATGAGTGAAAATGGGTTTAAGAAGGTATATAAACCTGTAATTTGAAACCTATTATGTTAAACATTTTTGAACTTGATAGGTTTATGGGAAATAAAGGTCAAACAAACTTGTTTGTTTGATAAAAATAGAACGGGTCAAAAGTTGGTAAAAAGGGAAATAAGCCGAAGACTTAAAAGTCTAAAATTTTGTAAAACCGGAAGTTGGATTTTAACTCCAAAAGGTGGAGAATCAAATTACAATCACGTAGGAAGAAACGGTAGGTCAAACGGACAAGCGGTTTGAAAGATACGAAAGTTTTCGTGTCATTAAACGGCAAAATAGAAAGATGGAATGCAGGGACCACCGTAACTTACGGTGCCACCGTAAGTTACGGTGGAGCTGATATAGTTACGGTGGGTTTCTACTGAGTTACGGTGGAAGAATATACTTTCAGGGGCTACCGTAAATTACGGTACCCACCGTAATTTACGGTGGACCCAGTAATAAAATATATTTTAATTAGTTTCAATTCACGGATTCGGTTAGACACGTTTTAAACCCCGTATGACTAAAGCATTTCATATTTATGAAATGTAGGTACACATTGGATGCCGGAAGATGATCAAGCTCAACGAAGAACCGAACACGATATAGATACATGCTTCCACACTTTGCCACGTTGTAAATTTTAAACAACGAATTCAACCACGTTATGTAGAATAACATATGATTTGTAAAAGTTTTAATAAGCCCGTATTTTTATAGTATGTGTAGTCTTAGCTACACATCTAACTGTTGGTATTTACACATAAAATCGTTAATTAGTAACTAGGGTGTTACAAGTTGGTATCAGAGCCCTGGTTTAAGAGATTCAAGTATGGTGGGGAAAACCATGCTTGGACTTAAACCTTATGCTCTTGATAAAGAATAGTGTTCGGTTCGGGGCTTGATCGCAAATCCGGTAAGTACGTGTATGTTAATAGTTTAGTATGCTAAAGTGTTGTAAATAACACATAGGGCTATCGGGTGATACACGTTACCCCAATTGAAATGATTGATGTAGTCGACGAAAATACGCGCGTTGACGCGTATAGTAGAAAAAGCCTTGTATTATAAAACGGGCGATTATTGAAGTTGACATTACTAACTCTTGTGAATGTCTTAATTGAAGGACACTCGCATCTGAAGATGACGAGAGTTGAACGAATTGTGGATATGATGATGGAACGGTCCGAGCTATGCCAAGGAGAGCATGCTCATTAAGGACCTAAATCGCGTAACGACCGCGAACAAGGTTAATGGCAGGGAACGCCCGACGGGGCAAGCAATACCAGGTGCACGCTTTTAAATATAATCACACAAATAGTAAAATGCAATAAACAAGTAGAGAATGATTGTTGCATAGGTAACTTAGAAACTTGGAAAACCTGAATAGAAATACATATCCAGGATATCATTTCCAAGAAAACTAAATAGAGGCGTTACTTACATAGGGCGTGATGTGAAAACTATAAAAAGGTCGTGTATGTCATGTGTTAATCGCTTACTCTGGCCAAGTAAGTAGTGGCATATGATACCACGAGTTTCTTATAGCGGACACATCTACATCCGATGTAGTAAGGGTGGAGTGAATGGGACTAACTTAAAAAGTACCCAAATGAATCAAATAAGCAAAATATTTGATAATAATGTAAACGCACAGCCGAGTGACGGAAGCGTATTACATTAGGATAATGAGCCCGAAAGAAGGGACAGAGAAACATGTAAAATAATTAAGGTACGCATTGGGAGGGGGTGTACTTACACTCGAACCCGAAGAATATAAACATGTAGAATGATCAAGATATGCATTGGGAGGGAGTGTACTTACACTCGAACCCGGAAAATGCGAATATGTCTCTAAACGAGTCGTTTTTGTAAAACGTCAAACTCGAGGACAAAGTCGGAATATAGAAATGAAGCGAGGTCTTAATGTATACCGGGAGGGTTGCAATAATAACGACTTCGGTAAAACACCCGGTTGATTGTTAAGAATTGAACACATGTGTAGACCGAGAAACGGGAACTCGGATGGAAAGCTAAAAGACTCGGGTTTTGGGTCATAACTAAAGGATGACAAAATAATGTAAATAAAAATTGTGAACAAATTATGTTCAACTATTTTAAAGTTGAACGGGTCGATTACAATATCATGCCGGACGGCATGAGTAAATACAAGCGGGATAATGGTATCGTTAAAAGCAAAAGAATAATGAGCCCGGTAATGGGACATAATCAAGTACGGATATATGTAAACTGGAGAATGGTGAGCATAAGATGAACCGACGCATAAACGACATGAGAAGTCATAAAGTCGGAAAAATTTTGCCCGAAAATAAACAAATGAAGCCTTAGACTACGGTCAAGGTCAACTAAAGTTCAAAAGCGGAAATATACGATTCCAAACATAACAAGACAGGCTTTGAAGCTATATATGCATATATACATATATACATATATACATATATACATTTGAATGTAGATACAAATAAAAAGATGAATCTGTGGGATCATCGTAACCTACGGGAATGCGATTAGTGTTAAGGTCTACGGGACCAGAATGACCCTCGGGTCACGAAAAGAAAGGGGAATAAACCTTAGGGTTCCCAATAAAAAGGGGGTAAAGACCTAAGGAAATAGCCTACGAGGCCACGTGAGAGAACCTACGAGTTACTTAAACAAAGCGAGAGAACCAGTTGAGAATCCTCGCGTAAAATAAAGACTGTAAAAGAGTAAATGCCAAGTCGTCAAAATTGCTTGACATAAATTAAAGATAAAACATTAAACTAAAATTCAGTTTTAGTAAAAAATAACGTTTTATCAAAACATATATAGTATGAGATGATTGGGAAATAAACCTAAAACACGACATGACGCGATCACGGTCAGGAAAGTTATGTGAAATAAAATCACATAGTAGCCAGAGAGGTGGGTATAAAGTAACTGGACTAATAAGTCTAGTCAGTGAGGTCCGTTAAGGTCAATATTTAAATTAAGAAAGTGCTCAACACGCTATCTATATTAAGATTAGCGTGAAATAATCATAGTTGATAAGCGTGTATGACCAAGTGGCCAAATAGCTACTCAGTCAAGCCAAACAATAAAGGTAAGTGAGTAGAAGACGGCAATGATGGTCCATGAGGTCATAATAACGAAAAGCATTGATCGCCTATACTGAGCGATCACAAGACAACACAAGCAAAGTGTTGGGAAATCAGTTCGAGTAAAGGCACAATAAAAGGGATAAAGCCAAAAGGTATGTGGTAATATGCCTTGTAGAATTTCGTTAATAGCACACCTAGATAGTGCTAAATAAATAAGATAAAATCAGGAAATGCATTTTAGCGGCGAATTCTGTATGAATGAACCAAATGAATAAGTTCGTAAAGGAAAGGGTCTGTTTGTAAAAAAAAGGTGAAAGATCTCACTAGAAACATCCAAATGGGTGAAAATAACGGATTCACAAAGAATCCGAAAGTATAAAGGCGATGGATTTCGCTAAGTTAATCAAACAAGTCGAAATAACAAGATGGCGTTATTCTGAGTTGTGTAAATTCGCATGAAAGATACATATGTTGTGTAATTCAAAGATGTTACCATATTTGTCTAATGACACTAACAAATGGTCAAAGTGTGAGTAATGCTTAGAAGGTTACTCAGTTTATGTACATTGGGTTGAAACTCAATAAATTATGTAAGAAAAGGTTTCGAGGACGAAACCTCTTTAAGGGGGTAGACTTGTAACACCCCGAAAACGGGTTTGGGTAATCAAACTCCGTTAATACTAAAAGACGGGTAAAGTACCGTTAGTGGTAAAATTTACCCGGTAAATATTAGGATTTAAATAATTAATCCTAATATTAAACAAAAAGTCAATAAAAGCTTTTAAAGAAATAAAATGGATAAAAGGCCCGGGTTAACGGGACCTAAAATAAACTTAGTCATAAATATTCCCGAACCCGCTAAGTTAACTAGGAATATTAAACCTGGTTAATAAGTGGGAATATTATTGAAAATAATTAGGTTATGACCTAATTAATAACTAACCAAACACGAGGGACCAAAGCCGGGTAACTTGAAGATGGAATTATAAACTTAAAATATAACACAACACACACACTTGAGGTGTGTGTGCGTGCGTGAAGTAGTCCAGGAGAAGGAGCAAGAAGCTCCAAACCCTAGCTCAAACAATCTCAACAAATTGAAGGGGCAAATCAAGTCCAAATCAAAATCCGAGTATGAATTAGTGATCTCCATTGAAAAAGGAGTCACGAGGTATGTAAATTTCTTGAGAAATCTCTAGTTGAAATTCTGAGCAAACCTAGAGAATTCGAATCTGAGCTTGCATGTTTGTTGTTTGGATGAAATTAGGGATGAAACTATGTCTAGTAGTAAACCCTAGCCATGTATTTGTTGAATTGATGTTCATGGTTGTGAATTCATGATCATACACTCATGTGTCAAGTGGGTTTTAATTATGCAGTAAAGATGATGATGTACACATGTTTAAAATCATCATAGTTGCTAGTAGAAACAAGATACTCGAACAATTTGCAAGTTGGGTGTTGAACATACATGACTTGAAATGGGTTTTTTTGGATAATTTAATGAAATTGATGTTCTATTGGTGTTTATAAACATCATACTAATTCATATGAATGAACTACTTGAACAAATTAGAGATTTTGTTAAGAGTTCATAAGTGACTAGAAGTGGGTCTTGACATAAGAGTTAAAACCATGATTTTGATGGTCAAAGTGTGTATATGCTTATAATAACTGAAATTTACATGTTAATTTATTATTACTTGAGGTAGGAATTGGATGACATGTTAGTTAATTTGGCGTCTCAAAAGATGATGCTCACTAAATGTTGATAATGTGCCTAATTGAGTCTTGTGAACTTGATAGTGCAATCATATGTGATAATTGGCGATTTGACTTTTAAAAAGTCAAACCGACCTACAATATGATGAATACTAATTTTTAT
>JARYGA010002615.1:0-36811 GCA_030545235.1 Helianthus tuberosus
AAGATACCCTTCTATTCAATGTGAGTACATAGTTCCCCTATTTTACTGTTTTCAATTGTTTTGGGGTGATTCATATGTATTAAAACGATTTCGATATTTAAACGATGGTTTCAAAAACGATAATGATGGTTTATATTAAACTAATAACGATTTCGATAATGTGAACGAACTTGTTTCTTGTAGTTACATAACGAATGACATTCATTAATTTTGGCCGAACCGACCAGTATTAGGTTATGGTACCATAGGATCTGACAAATCCCGTTATCAGACTACACCCATGGTTATGTGTGGGGGTTATGTAGGTAACGACCGAATCTGTGATTGTTAACTTACCCTTTGGTGGTTTGTTAATACGAGGAACGAGGTAGTCAAGTCACGAAGGTTTGAATGTTATTAGCGAGACGACCAAAAGTAGTTTCACAATTAAAACGAATACGATTTTGGGACGAGTTAAAATGATTTAGGACGACTTAAACAAAATAAACGATTTGGATAAACGATTAGTTTTGAGTAGTGATTAGATAATGGGACGGGTGTAACATGATAGAAGCATGGTAGATACGCCGCTGGTACATCTTATATATAAGTGCTTTTATCATATTACATTTCATATCATTATTTAGTTCACTTGGGAAACGATTTGAAACGATATCACACAACGAGGTTTTCGAAATGATATAAACCATACGAGTTTTATTAACGAGTTTTAACGAGATGTTTTACGAATTGGTTTACTAAAACAAAAGTATTTGAGTTAAGAATAATGGCTACGAGATTTTATAAATTATAACCATCTTGATTTGAGTTGGTTAATCATGTTTCAATATTTTATACTTTTCAAAACGAGGTTTTCGAGGTATTGCGATATATATAAACGAGCCATGATTTCGATACTCTTATAAAACCTATGTGCTCGCCAGCATTTCTTTGCTGACTTTGTTTTTACAAATGTTTTAGGTGATGTTGCGTGATGATTGCTAGGGAGCATGTTCACTTAGGATTTGGACGTGGCCTTAGTGACATAAAAATGATAGTAGACGATGTTTAATTTGTTTGTTTGGTTTTAAGACAATGTAAATTACTTAATGAATCAATAAAACGAAACTTTTAATTACGATGGTTATTGAAACGATGATTCTGTTACAACACTCCCCGACGTTTCCGCCACGGTTTGTTGTTTTATGTGGTCGGGGTGTGACACAACGGAAGCAAGGATAGCGGAAAAGAGTGATTCCTAATGGATATAAAATATCCATCTAGAATGGTTGAAGCAGTCTCTATAGTACCATCGGCCAATTCTACTTGATACTTTATGCTTAGGGTTTTAACAGGCAGATTTAACAATTTACAAAACTTATTGTCTACAAAAGACTTGTGTGCACCCGAATCAAACAATACTCTAGCATAAACATCATTGATAAGAAAGGTACCTGTTATCACATTGTCGTTCTGAATGGTCTCCTGAGCATTCATTTGAAAGACCCAAGCATTGGTCTTTTTCACCTCTTCAGGTTTCTTTGCATATTTGGGGCAATTGGTTTTGATATACCCCTTCTCGTTACAGTTGTAACAAGTTGCGTCCTTCATTTTCTTGCAATCTAGGATCTTATGCTCCTTAGACTTGCAGATTCCACAAATTCTAGGCTGCGACTGCGACTGAGATTTTGTTTCGAACCTGCACTTTCCAAAATGGTGCTTTTGGCAGGTTTTGCATTTGGGTTTCTCACCTGACTGTTGGTTATCCTTTTTAAACCCGAAACTCTTCTTATGATCTGAGTTCCCTTTCCTTTTCTTATCGGAGCGACGAGAACTCTCATCCTCCCGCTTTCGTTTACCTTCATTAGAAACCTTGGCAGATTTGTTTCTGATAGCATCCAGTGTGAGAGATAGAGACAGATCTGCCACTGACCTGAATGTGGTAGGTCTGGATGCTTTCACGTTTCCCTTGATTTCTGGAGCTAAACCTCCAATAAAACGACCTATGAGCTTCGATTCCGGTGTAACCAAGTAAGGATGTTAGGACCGGTTTTGACTCCGAAACGATTGCGATCCGAACGTGTGACGTGCGGAATCCGTACACGAACGTGACCGAACACACGAGAACGTAATATAATTAGTGATTCTATTGACAGATCTGAAATCGTAAAAAGCACCTAAATCACGTATACAACACTTTCTCTCTCTAGCTTCTCTCTCTAGCACTAGAGCTCTCCAAAGTGCAAAATGGTCAAAAGTCACAAAAGTCCTAAACCTAACACCTTAGGTTCCTATTTATAGGCCAAGGGGCTTTAATGAGTTTCCTCATTATTACAGAAATGCCACCTTGCCTTTTACTACAATAAAACAATATAAAGCTAGAATTAAATTGTTTCAGCTACGATTTGAGATGACGGAGGCAATAGACATAAATGCACTAACAGACTCCCCCTTGGATATTGCCACAGTCAATCTCAAACATTTAGTCAGACTCGTAGCTTCTGGTGTTTCTCTCTCTCACTGAGTCTTCTTGAAGCTTTAACACGTTTTCAGCAACGAAGACTCCCTCTTGCTTGAACAGAATCCCCGTGGATCTGTCTTCAGCTTCAGCTTCTTCCTTTCGGTAGACTCTTCAGGCTCCCCCTTTCGTCAAGCTTCCGTGCTTTGGGATCGACACCTGGCTTTCCGGTTACAAGCTCTTCCGGGAAAGATACCTGTCTCCTTGCACACTTCCTCTTGCGTTGAGCTCGTCTTCAGACTCCCCCTTAGACTCGGCTATCAGGATCGTAGTCTGGTACAACATCTGCAATTATCAAACTTTTATAAGTGAAAATTTTTTGAACTTCCAGGATTGAAAACCCTGGCTCTCTCAGCATAAGCTAAAACATTTCAACAATGAAAGCATTTTCGATTTTCCAGGAATCATAATCCTGGCTCTATTAAACTTTCTAAATCAAGCTCCTGGCTCTAAGATATAATAATATGAATATATCCAGGATTGCTTGATTCTCTCCCTCTATCAACAATCTTTAAAGATTTGGCAGTATTAAGCGAACAAGGTTGGAATCTGGCTCTATTACAACAGATTTTAACAATCTTAGCATCCAAATCCTTCACGGTTTATCATCCAAGTCCAACTTAATGACCTTGGAGATATCACAAACTATTTTTGATTTTTGATTTTAAAATTTCAAGTTTCAAATTAATGAACTTGTTTATTTTCAGAAACACAATCAGCATACTTAGATTTTGAAACTTAGCATCTCAGACATCGGTTGTCGAAAATAAAGCAGAAATCAAAATCTTTTTTGTATTTTTCTGAAACATAAAGCAGTAAAGAAATATTTACAAACATATTTACAGACAATATTTTTGTTTGAGTTCGCGTTAGAGGATCATATCAGTTTATGACAAATCACTCGCACCGTTGAGCTTTAAATCACTTTAAGTTCTAAACGATTCACTTAGATTGTCAGTATACTGATCCACTTAAATTTTCACACAAAGTTCAATTGATTCGAGATACGAGATTAGTGTTTTAAGGACTTAAACTTATTCGCGTGTCCCACCCCAGAATATACTCCCGTATCCAGATCCCAATATTCAGTCTTACAGACGAGTATACCTAGATGATATCTGTAAAGGGTTAAATGTGAGGGCCGTGAGAGCTCAGGTCAGAACTTCCGTTCAGCAGAGAGATGACGGCTTCGACTTTTGGTGGGTCCCCTTTAGAGGATCTTTTTTACAACAGCACATGATTAGCATTTTTCAATGTTTCATCATTTTTTATGCTGAGGGCAGGCTTTTGTTTCAAGCAGCAGTAAAGTATTATACGGGGACTAGGCCATTGCTTCCACAAAATCAGAAGTCCCGGGATAATACCCCAGGTATCACTGAGTATAAAGACCTAGTATCTCAGAAAGAGGGGTCTTTCAAACAAGATTTCAGGGGTTACCTATATATCCGAGAGATGTTCCCCACGAGATAAGTAAGCATGATATATAGGTTTATATCTCGAAAACAATCTACTAAGCGTGTAAAAACCTACTGGCATATCATCAGTGAGACCGTTTATCACATTTTAACATTCCATTTCTTTAGCGTACCGTGATTGTCTACTGATGTACTATCATTTCCTCTTTTTACACAAAAACTCATTTTTGAATTTTTTATCATGTTTTTGGCTTTTTCAAATTTTCTAATGTTTTTGGATTTTCAAAATTTTTACTCCCCCTAAAATTCAAAACATTTAAAGAAAATTTGGCAAACCGATGTAGATAGCATTGTCTAGCCATCCATTTTCTGCATCTCATGCTCTGCTTTGCAGAAAAATATAACGTACCCCCATGATTTACAACACATTGATATTTTACAGTTTGAAAACCATTTTTCAATCTCGTGAAATTAATCATGTTTGTTCCACCGTGAGGGTTTCGGCATATTCAATCAACGTATTTTTTTTTTTAATTTTTGACAAATTTAAAAACAAACATATTTTTGATTTTTCAAATTTTTGACAAAATAAAAACATTTTTTTAGGGTTTTTGAAATATGGTTTATTTATATACAGAAATGAACAAACTCCCTGTTTCAACCAACACAGGGTTCAGCAGCCTCCTCTTCCCGTGCCAGGCTGCTCCGACACTCATCTTGTTGACATTTCATTTTCTTCGGAAGCACCTGCACATTCAAAGTATTCAATTAGTTGAACAATTTAGCCCAGGTCTGTTTGACCTTAGGCATTTCAATACAATATGCATCATTTAACTTCGAAAAATCTTTGTCATTTTGCACAAAGACTTTTTCTGTTTTAACATCAACTTTTTCATCATTTACCGAAGTCATTTGTTTCTTAACAGTCCATGTTTGACCTTTTGGAGTCCCTCTTTTGTAAAAATGTGACTCCTTTTGAACATTTTGATCCTGAACAACAACTTTTGGTTTCCAAAACTAGTTTGGTTTTATTGCATCAACAGTTGTTTTCCAACTTTGTATTGTTCTAAGTTTGGGTGTCACAGGTTTCCATGTTTGTTGTGAGTCAGCCTTTGACATTTTCGGCTTCCAAGTTTGCTTTGAATCAAACTTGGTTGACTTTTGATTCACAACATCTGAATTTTTCTTCGTCTCAACATCAACAGGTTTCAGATTTGGACACTTGCATGCAAGATGTCCAGTTTGATCACATTTGAAACATATTCTTTTTGAAACATCTTTCACCTGTTGTTGTTGCTTTTTCTGAGCATAGAACTCTTCTTTAGACTGTCGTCTAAATTGGAGTTCTTTATCTTCTTCTGAACTTGTTCCATGAACAAAGTTCATCTTTGTCTGATAATTTGGCGTTTCATTTCTTTTCCAATTTTGTTTCTTTTTATAACCCAACCCAGCCTTCATGTTTTTCTTCTTGTAACCCGGTTTGTTATAAAAAGTTTTGTGACACTTTCCAGCAAACTTTGGAATTTCAGACTTTTCAATCTCAATCATTTTGAAAACTTTATCAATCTTTTCTGAAATCACATTCTGAATCGGAAATACAATATCTAAGAATAATTTGTTTGATCCAATCATGGTATAAACCAATCCTTTTGAATCATCATTCAAATTTTTCTCATATTTTGAGTTTTTTAGAAATTCTTCATGAAAACTACCTTCATTTCCATCCTGTGATTCAGATTTACCTGTTTCAACCGACTCTTCCTTCAACACACTTTCAACGACCTTACCTACCACCTCTGAATCACTTGAATCATCAGATTTGGAATAGGTTACGTCAATGTTATCTGGCAATTGATCGACCATGTTGAAAGCTTTTTCGACCTTCTCATCATCATAAAATGCAAACTTTTCCGGTGGTGGAACTTGATGAAACTCAGAGCCAATACCTTTCTTGTTTTGCTCAGAATCTTTACCATCCGGTTTTAGATTGAAAATTCTTTCAAGCACATATGATGATGCATGATAACTATATAACTTGTTGTTGTCCTGTTCTAAATCAACTATTTGACGCTTTAGCTTAGCAACATCTTCAATGTAAGAATTGACAACTTGTTGCTTTATTGAATACTATCGCTTAAGCGTATCAGTAGTTTCGGAACAGTATTTCAATATGGATTGAAGAAGTTTCATTTGACTTTTCACATTTTCATATGACTCTTTTGTAATGTGATAAGCCAATTTTATTGAATCATACTCTTTCTTCATTTCTTGACATGCATTTTCTTTTTGTTCACATTCTTCTGTCTTTTTCAAAATCTTTTCTTTCAAAATCTCGTTTTCTTTTTCTAAATTTTTGCATTTTTTAGAAAGTTTTTCGTCATTTTCTTTTAAAACTTTTTCGTTTTCAAGCATTTCTTTGCATTTAATTTTGAAAATATCTTCAATTTTATTGAATTCTAGATTTCTTGTTCTGAACTTTTCGTCTTTTTCAGTACAAGCTCTGCATGGTTCCATGCATTTCTTGCACTGTTCAACAATTTCATTTAAGATTTCAGAATCAGAATTTACCTCAGTGATTGGCACTTCGGTGTTCTCTTTTGCATCTGTCTGAGTTTGATCAGCATCTTTCTTTTTCTCATCACCAGCACCAGCATCACTATTCACTTTAACCGAACTTTCCAGCTTCTTCAACCTGCTGTTCTTCAGTAACAGCTTCTTTTTCAAAAACTTTTTCTTCTACCTTCTTTTCCTCTTCTATCTTCTCATCCTCAACTTTCACAGTTTCGACTTTAACTTCCTCAGCAACTTTCTTCAGATCAGTTACCAACTCATCAACATTCTTCTTCATTCTTTCTTCATCCCTCTTTTTCAAACTCGCGGTCATCACGTCACGAATTATCTTATCCAGCTTTTTCAGATAACCAGTTTTATCTTTCGCAATATTCTAATAGTATTAGCCGGACAGAGGAATTACTGCAAGAACCTCATCAAAAACCACTTCATTTCTGTGAACGACAGGATCACCATTTCTGTTGACATAGCAATCTCTCTTCTTGTCGTATCTTCCATAGTACGTTGCATCTTCGTATTCTTCTTGCATTTTCTCAATCCCGCAGCCTGCAAAGAATCTCTCTCTTTCAGTTTTCTCACTTAAAATCTCTTCTCGGCTTCTTTCCTTGATTTCAGCCATAATGTTATCTTCTTGATATTCACACCTCGTAAATCACAACACAAGAAAAAATCAAATAACAATGATTAGTTACAACAAAAATATCAAACACTTGGATCGGACGGGGTGCTGGTCGATCGGACAGGGTACTATTCGATCGAACGAGTATTCGATCAAGTGAGTCAACGAAAGTCAACTTGTTGTCCGATCGGGTGGTAAAGTTATCCAATCAGCTGGGATTTTGTTTTGAATAGAGTGGCAATTCGTTCGACCCTCTGTTCGATCGATCAGCACTACGCGACAAAACTCTTGTTCGATTGGCTAGCTTGCTTTGATGCTGTCCGATCGGCTAGCTTGTTCAATTGATGGCACAAGACGACAAAATGCTTGACCGATCAGGTGGCGATTGACTCTTTGACCTTAACAATGAGATTTTATCTTTCAAAACAATATCACATGCTAACTGACACCTATAACCTGCACTACATCAATGGCCGACAAGGCCTTTAATATCTCATGCAAACAAGATTATTAAAGAGATGAAATGTTCACGTGATATACTAAAATATGGTATTAATGATGGCAGGTTAACTTGTTGACAACTGAAATGAAAGTCACATGCTCACCGAATTCAATTAATGACTCACATGAATGTTGACAAAGTAACTTGATCGGATGGGATGTGTTGACACGTATTACCGACCGTGCGGGTGGGATGCTAGCCGTTCGGACAGCTGTCCGTTCGGCTAGGTCAACAATAGTCAAAGTTTAAATGTATAGCAGTGGAACGGACAGGTGTTCGATCGGACTACTGTCCGATCGGTCAGCAGTCAACAAAGTCAAACAATTTTTAATGAAATGCAGTGTAAAGTGTGGTACAGCTTGCTGACCGTTCGGCCAGAGATGCTAGTCGATCGGCTGGCAAGTCAAAGTCAACGATTAAATGAATTTGCAAAGAATACTTTGGTTCGGACAGCTGTTCGATCGAACAGTAGTCAACAAGTCAAAGTTTTTAAATGAATTGCAATGTTTAGCTTTGGAACGGTTAGCTAGCCGATCAGTCAGCTGGCCGATCGGTTGGCATCCATATGAACTTCAATATCAACAGCAAACATATCCCAACTTTTTCGAACCAAAAAATTCAAGATTTCTCCCAAATTACTTAGAGTTAAGATCTGAAAATTTATAAGCTTGTAGATCAGATAGTTTCGCACAACATATCCAAAAATTAGCAATTTTTAACCGTAAAAACTAGATTAATTTGACGTTTTTCAGTTAAGAACACTAAGAGATGAAAAGTTGAAGAAATTGAGCGAATCTGATGCGATTTTGGATCTGAATCTGATGAATTTCTGTGCGTTTCAGTGCGTTTGATCCGTGCAATCGAGCTCCTGCTCTGATACCACTTGTTAGGACCGGTTTTGACTCCAAAATGATTGCGAACCGAACGTGTGACGTGCGGAATCCGTACACGAACATGACCGAACACACGAGAATGTAATATAATCAGTGATTCTATTGACAGATCTGAAGTCGTATAAAGCACCTGAATCACGTATACATCACTTTCTCTCTCTAGCTTCTCTCTCTAGCACTAGAGCTCTCCAAAGTGCAAAATGGTCAAAAGTCACAAAAGTCCTAAACCTAACACCTTAGGTTCCTATTTATAGGCCAAGGGGCTTTAATGAGTTTCCTCATTATTACAGAAATGCCACTTTGCCTTTTACTACAATATAACAATATAAAGCTAGAATTAAATTGTTTCAGCTACGATTTGAGATGACGGAGGCGATAGACATAAATACACTAACAGAGGAACCAATTGGGACATGGTGTTGAAACTTGTAAGGTATGCTTGACAGTCTAAATTCTTCATGACCAAGGTCAAGAAGTCAGCTTCAATCCTTTCCACCTCATGCTGGGGACAGAAATTATCCTTGATCAATGTAACAAACTGATCCCAAGACATGTTATATAACGGGATCTTTCATGTAGCTTCGATTAGGGACCTCCACCAAGCTAAAGCTTCACATTTAAAAGATTATGAAACAAACTTCACAATGACCTGTTCTGCACAACCACTAATATCAACCACTGTATCCATCTCATCGAGCCAAGTCATACAATCAATGGCTCCTTTCTCCCCTGTGAAGTCTCTTGGCTTACAAAAGATGAAATATTTGTAAGAGCAAGCCTTAACACGTGGCTCCTGTTTAAACACAGTTTGTTTGGATGGAACACTTCTCTGATTTGATGAGTGACGAGCATCGTCCTTCTTTGACTCATGCATTTTAGAAGGGGGCTTACTATGAGCCACAGATTGAGTCTTAGTGTGAGTACCACTTGATTCCTTGATATTTCTGTCAAGAGCTCTAGTAACAGCATTGTCTATCAATGCTTGAAGATCTGCACCAGCTACGTTTACTCTGGTGGTATCATTTCTTTCCTTGGGGTGACTGTTAACCTCTTCTGATTCAGCCATGTAGCTTGATTGCTACATAAAAATGATGACAATAATTCATTCAGAAATCTTATTATGGAATTGTCATTTTGGCAATTCATTAACCATGGTAAATACAAACCATATTGGTTATTTTGCTAGTCATATTTGTCTAGGGTTTTCATTATAATTTATCCCTAGTTATTAATCATTAAAGATAAGTGGCACAAAAGGCCTAGTCACAAGGACAATTTTAAAAATTATAAGCCACGATCTTGCAAGATCGAGGCATTAAGGTTTGAACATAGTTCATCCCCTTTTCTGACAGGGAGTCATAGACTACAACTGTCTTTTGTCTTATAAGACAATAAATATGGCCCGAAGGCACTTCATCACTAATGGATGTTTCATATATGATCATCTTAATTGATGATTTGAACCCATGATTTCTAGATCATTAGGCTAGATAAGGGATTGGAAAATCCCATTATAAGGATAACAAGTATGATTTTTATCGTATCACTGTTGTCAGGAGTGCTAACATGTTTTCAGATGTTAACAGGGATTTGAATCTTTTAGATAGGTTTTACCATCATGGCCATGTCTAAAATGACATATAGGCTAGGTTATACCTCTTAAGATTCTTTTTAATATTTAATGGCAGATCAACATTAAATTGGAACGATATTTTGATTTATTTCATACAATATATTCATATATATATAAGGACAAATGAAATTTAAATTAAACCATTCCAATAAATTGAAAGAAGTACATAGATGCCCTAAACGGGACTTTTAATAAATAGTTTGTCCACATAGGGACTAAAAGAAGAAATACAAGTCCTCGCAGGGACTGAATATATAAATAAAATTGTCCACGCAGGGACTTAATTGAAATAAACAACAATACAAATAAATAAGGATTTTAATAATCCCTCTTCTTCTTCTTCCCCTTTATTAGGTTTGCCAAACCCTTAAGTAGTCCCCGACGGCTTCTACGCTCCTCCTGAACCTCTCGTTCCACCTGGTTCAACCTCTGAAGAATTTCCTGCTGCTGTGGTGGTTGGAACAGTGGCGACTGCACCGGTTGCTGATGCGAAAGTTGAGGAGGTGGCGGGTATTGGTACCCGTATGCTTGATACCCAGTCTGGTATGAAGCTGCGAAGGGTCCTTCAGGGTGAAGAGCATTGTAGTTGGCCGCCTCGAGGTACGGGTCGACGGCAGGGGCATTGTAGTAGTTATAGCCAGGATAAGCTGGCTGCTCAAAAGGGTTATACGCCGCTGCACCGGCGTAAGAAGGAATTGGGTTATCATAACCCGTGTGTGGTGGTGGTGCGACTGGAACTGAGTTGACTTCTGAAACTGGGTTTGAAGGCCCACCCATTTGCGGGTCTTCATACAGTGGCGAGTAGTGACTTCCACTGGAGTGTTGAGGGGTGCTGAAGTGAAAATCCCCTCTTCGCACGGATATCCGTGCACCTGATCTTCTTCGCCTCGGTGGTTCTGGAGGCAGTTGCTGCTTTAGCGGCGGCGGTGGCGGTGGCGGTGGAGTAACCGCCTGGAAACGCGAATCCTCAGAATGATCCTGCTGCTGTTGTTGAGGTGGGTTGAAAGGGGGAGTGTACTCCCAGTGGTATGTGGCCCATCTTTCAGCAAAACTTTCCGGGCCCCTGTATGGCGAACCATGAAATGATGATCTGTTAGAAATCTCTATGGGATGCGTCGGCGTCCCAGATAGCGGCATTTCTGGATCTGGATCCTCGTCCATATCCATATCCTGGGCTTCAGGAAAGTGGTATTTTGGTCCCAATGGGTTATGGCCCATTGGTTCTTCATTCGTGTTCACCGGGTTGAACCGGCTCTAAAAGTATGGGGTCGGGTTCTGGAAAGGTTGATGTGAACTCAACCGCTGCAACGGGATGAAGGAGTGGTGTGAGTGGTCAGACTCATTGTTCTGATGGAGCCCGAATGAATCGTGGTATGATGGTGAGGAACTGAGCGAGACAGTGCATCTCGCAGGCTCTAGGTAAGTTCTCCAATCCTCCTGGGGACTAGAGCTTAAGGTTACTGAAGGAGTTCGCCAGTGTGAAGGCCTGGCCTCATGGTCGTTCCTTCCTGTCATTGGCGCGTTGCCTCTTCCACCTCTTCCTCTGAAACGTGGCGGCATTTTGTCTTGTTCCTGACAAAACAAACAAAAGAAACAAGCTAAAAGAAAACAATTAAGATTCGGATTAGTCCTAAGTCATTTGCCTAGACTCGGAGGTCAAGGAATATGCAAACTGTGTCATTGAGAATAAACACAAAAGGCTAGTGTTTAATTCACTCAATGTTGGCTCTGAAACCAACCTGTCACACCCCGATATTTCCACGTATTACCGGTGGGCCCGGTGGGGAGTATCGTGACGTAGTTGATATCATCATAGTCAATTAATCACAGTTTAATGCACACCGAAAGTCTGAACGTAATTTATACAAACCGAGTTGAAAGTAACATAAAATATTACACAACGGATTGTAAGTGGATCCACAGGCGGATCTAAAATAAAAATTGTTCAACAGATTTAAGCATCAAAAGCTTGCAAGACTCTTTATTTGATACTAGGAGTAGCCAGGCCATTACGCGTAGTACCTGCACTTAACCTTTTTGAAAAATACGTCAGTTTACACTGGTAAATACAATTAACTGACTCTTTTGAAAAACATTTATAAAATTAATTTGGATGCACAAGGCATAAAATCTTTTGTAACTTGGGACAATTATTTAAAATATAATCTTGTATACAGTTTTACATGTTTGTCGTCCATTCAGGACCCGGTTAGAAGAGCCGGATAAGATTAATAGACCCGCCACATGTAACAACTGTGCTTGTAATCACTATGAACAGTTCTGTTATCAATAAAACAATGTTATTTGATCCCAATGTTTGTTTTGTTATGTTTTACATTTTTCATGTTTTGACTTTTATGTAATTTCAAACTCTACATCGCTTTCTGGAGAGTTATACGCAAACTAGTGCGTAAACGTACTCAGTTTAATGCGAGAAATACTCCGGAACATCAACATATACTCAACATACCTTAAATAACCTTTACATAACTTAGAAATAAGTTTAGAAGGCTTTGGTATGTCAAAAACAAGTTAATTCGCTTACAGGGACTAAATATGACAAACTGCGAAAGTATGTCAATTTGAACTGTAACGAACATTCCGGAACATGACCATAAGTCAAACATACCATAAATATCCTTTACATAGCTTAGAAATAGGCTTTGAGGGGTTCGGTGTGCTAAAATAAACTTTTGGGTCATTCAGGGACTAAAAGTGTCAAAAAGTGCACAAGTTTGCATTTTCGCGCATAACTTACGTTCTGAATACATCCGGACATCCAAAAATTTATGTAAGCATGACTATATTATATTTTAGTGTTCGCCATAAGAAAAATCCATTCGTCGCGTCATTTGGATCGTTTTTCGCGCTTATGCGCATTCCGTCGTAATTAAGCGAACATCGCGTTCGTACGACTAAACGAACTGACATCAGACATATTTTTGAACATGTTTCATGTCCACAATGTTTAGGCATCATTTTAGGGCCTTAAAGTTGGCTTTACGGGCCTTAGAAGTGTCGGAAATGGCCTTAAACACGTGCAGGGACCAAAACTGTAATTTCTGAAACTTGTTTTCTGATCAGAAGGGCTAGGCGGCCCGCCTCAGTTCCTGTAAATCCCCAGGCGGCCCGCGAGGCACCTTCAGACCAGATTAAATGAATTTAACAGCAGATTGCAGCTGTTTGATCCTCACCCACACATTCTAAATTGCTTAGTCAGATGATAAGGACCATTTTTAGGCACCACAACTTGCCAACACTTGTACGGTTACGATTAAGGCACGTTTTCCATGAAACGATATTAACGGTGGACCGAATACTATAAATACCCCACCCCCCATGCTTCAAAATCACAAGAACTTTGATTTGAGAAACTCTAAGTTGAAACTATTGTTTCATACCTGAGATTTTTGAATCGAGGTTAGCATTCGGGGACCCTTCGTAAGTATTCTTTCATTCTTTTCCTTATTTTATTGTTTTTCGATTCAGAAAGTCAAACTTTGTTTGACTTTCAGCGTTGACCAGTAATGGTCAATGCGAAGTTTGTTTGAACTTCGCAACGTGAGTGTAATCACGTTGGTTATAGTCCCTTGGGACTATGCCTACTGATTACCACGTTGTCTAGGGTCGTAGGGTAAGCAATCTAATAAATCGCTTATACCTCGAGCCCGACCCATTTGGTCGATCATTAGGATCCGACCAAACACATTAGGTGACCATAGTAGGTAGGGAATAACCTTCCGAGGTTATACCCTATGGTCACATCGTTTAAGTAGTTGTATGATAGGTAGTTTATATGCCTTAGGTAAATTACCAGAATACCCTTTTCATGTATAATTGGTAATTAAGCATATGTAACCTAAACCTTTGTCACATAACTGATTATGTAACATGTTTAGGCATATAACACTTGTCATAGGGCTAGTTAGGCGGTCCGAACGCGTTTCACGCGAACGACGCGTTAAAATAGCATAAGCTACCTAAACGGGTCGTAATGGGTCGTAAACAATTATGTTAGGTTTCAATTAGTATGTAGGCCTTGTTGAACCATACTACACGAGTCTCAATACTCGTTTGGTTTACAAACCCTCATGCTACCCGATCTTCCGATTTAGGTCCGGTTTATTAACATAGTTACCTATATTAGGTGCCGTTTGATTCCGTGATCTCTAGCATTGCTTGGTGGTTATCTTAGGACTACTGAACAATCTCAAGTGAGTACATAGACCCCTCTTTTACTGTTTTCCAAACTGTTTTGGGGTGGAACACATGTGCCTACTTGTTACTTTCATGCTCTCCTGTTTTCACATCATATACATGCTATGTTCGTTAGTACATTATAGTACATGATTTCATTACATCTTATGCTAGGTGTGCCCATTGTGTGCATTACTTAGTACATTGTTTTACATTACATTTCATGCTAGGTGTGCCCATTGTGTGCATTACTTAGTACATTGTTTTACATTACATTTCATGCTAGGTGTGCCCATTGTGTGCATTACTTAGTACATCGTTTTACATTACATTTCATGCTAGGTGTGCCCATTGTGTGCATTACTTAGTACATCGTTTTACATTACATTTCATGCTAGGTGTGCCCATTGTGTGCATTACTTAGTACATCGTTTTTCATTACATTTCACGCTACGTATGTTCATTTGATTACATACTTAGTGCATCGTTTTCACATGCTTACATTTTTGGTATGACATTTGGGTTGTTTAACATGGAACAATACATTCATTAACATTGATCATGCCATTCGTTAGTAGGTAGTGGTACCATAGGAATTGACAACTCCCGTTCCGGACATCCTGGGTATGGGGATGAAAGGAATGACCGAATTCGATATACATAACTTAGATAAACCTTTAATTTGTTTAAGGGTTTATCGCCACAGTCTCAAGGCTTGGATGTATGCATTATAACAATACCGCATAAATGTTTGTATCAGTATAGCATGCATTTGTTACACACAACATGACTTTGATTTAAACTGTGTTTTACTTCAATACCTTGTTGTTGTGCATTTTACATATGGTTTAGTTGATACATTTCACTTACCATACATGACATTTTGGTTACACATTACATGAACTACATTGAACATAAGCATTTTGACATTGATATACACATTTGGTGATTTACATTGGGCATTGACATTTTGATATGGTTTACACAATAACACTTGACAATTGGTTTGTACATGAACAAGTTCCATTGGTGGTTGTTTGGGTAAGTGATTTGAGTAACGATACGTGTGTAATATGATACAAACATGGTGGATACGCCGCTGGTTCTTCCTATATATAAGTGTTTGTATAATATGACATAGCGTAACGTTATTTAAATCATTTCAGTATAGACATAATACATTTTATATACATAACATACTTTTCACAAGACATTGTTTTTACAAAACAGTTTATTTTATACAAACTCATTTTACATGATTATTCATTTAACCTTACATTTACTTATACATATCAACTGATCTTATCGTTTTTCAAATGATTTACAAGACAAAGCAAATTACAAGGTTCATGACTAAACATTTTCTCAAATACAAGTCATGAATCCTATTTTCACAAACCTATGTATCTCACAGGCATTTTTATGCTGACGTACCTATTTTCACATGTGTTTTCAGGTGCTTTTCCGTAGGATGATGATCATGACACTAGGGCGGACCTGTGCCTTAGAGACTTAAAATGAAGCTAGACTATGTTTAATTATGTTATAAACTCTTTTGTTTACTGTTCAAGACAATGTGACACCCTTGTTTGATAAATAAAATACAACTTTGTATGCCATGGTTATGAAACAATTTATTCTGTTACGACACGCCCCGATGTTTCCGCCGCGATTTGTTGTTTTACGCGGTCGGGGTGTGACACCACAAGTATAGGCCCACAAGAGAGTGAGATACCGTTTATACATACGCAACTATCAGGTGTATGCCTACACCCCGTGCTTAAGCCGTGGCCATTTCTAATGAATAAGCTGAGGATATCCAGGACATGGTCATTAACCCCTAAAGGCATTGCATCAAACAAGACAGATTAAAATGGGTTATATAAATTTATTAATCACAATCCGATTTAAATAACTACATACCCGACCAAGCGGTATTATTATAATACCGTATCCCAAGCCCGTATAACGAAAAATAAGTTAAAAGTATTTACCTGAGCAAAAATATAATATTATTCTCAGCCGTATATCAATCAGCAAACACAGGTAGCTATTTCTGGGCTCCTAAATCTAGAACGAAGGTTTTAATAACCTATTAGATTTCTAACGGGCCTTATTTAGGTCTTAACTTAGACCGGTTAGTTTTAATGAAAGGTTTACGGTTCAAAACGCAAGATTAGGCGAAGACCGGATTAGAAGGTGTTTTAGACCCAACAAGTATAAGGACTTGTGTAAAATGGGTAAACTAAATACATTCTGGATTTTGAAGTAAAAATGATAAGGTTTGACCCATTTCTGTTAATTTATGCAAACTAGTTACATAAACCGTACCGATCGCGAATATGCATAACGGGTAACCAAATGAAACATGTACAGGTTCCATAAGTTAATATGCTTAAAATAGGTTATGGTATCAGTAGGATACCTTCCATTATGCCCATAATGAATTTAAAACCAAATTAAGCCCCGTAAGGGTATTTTGGTCATTTTAAAGTTTATAAAAGTGGTTAAATAGCAATCTGAGGTTCAGGCCTAAAATAATCAGTAAAAATATTTATTTCAATAAGTTACATCAGTAAGATATCATACATATGTGAAATTTATCGTTTATGACCAAACTATGCACCTTAGGGGCATTTTGGTCATTTCACGTATGCTATAAGGGTCAAATTTGGAAATCTGATTTCAAAACTTTTACTTACTGTTAAAGTATAAAAATTTTCTTATAACATCAGTAGGTAACAAGACTTATGTCACACCCCGAAATTATCAGAGCTGGCGTGACTGGACTGGTATCTTCATTGCACAACGGAAGCAAATAAGCTAAGACTTCTAGAAAATGAACGCCCACTAAGTACTCGACTCCACATGGTTCTCCTATTCCAACCGTGCCATAATTTTTGATATGCAACCTGAGAAAGAAACATGCGAAAAAGTCAACATAAAGTTGAGCGAGTTCATAGTTTGTTTTGGAAAAGATTTAAAATAAATCTTTTTGATAACCGTTTTGTGAAGTATTATTGAGAAAATGAATTTAAAAATCATTTTCTTGTCAAGTTATATGAAAACTTTGTATTTATAACACATTATGTTCGTAAAACCATGTATTTGTAAACTCTTGTATTTGTAATGTTCGTATAACCGTCAATGCCCACCCTGACTTTGACTCCATGCCCGCATAATCCTATGCCTTGAATTTGTATAAAACATGGTATGTAATTTGTAAAACCCCGGTATGAAAGCAACAAGGAAAAAGAGATCACCAATGGTTTGCAAGGCCAATGGTATGTGTGAAGTGATGCAGGAAAACTCAAACCTAGCAGACTTGTACTGGGCTTCCGGCTGTAAGACATAGTCACCACATGGTCCAACCCGCGGACTCATGGGTGGGGCTCGCTACACCCAAATAGATCTATCACTCATGTCCCTTGGTCCTACAATGAGGATTAATGGCCTTAAGTGTTGTACCGATCCACTCACATGATCTAAGTGTACCCTTCCTTAGCTAACCATACCATTTGTAATTGTCTGTAAACATTTAGTAACATGTACTCACTGGGTGTCCCATTTCTCAAACTGCCCCAACTAGTTTCTCAGACTAACTAGTCTCTCAGACTAAACTACCCAGTTAGTCTCTCAGACAAACTCCCCAGTCTCTCAGACTGAATTACCCAGCTAGTCTCTCAGACTAACTCCCAAGTCTCTCAGACTGAAATATAAATGAATTCTTTGAAATGTGTTTTGTGTCTTTTATTTGTAAAAATATTTGTTTCCTGGATCTTGGACATTTTGTGTATGCAATGAAAACATGTTTGTGAAAACATTTTCGTGAGAGCCCTAATGATCGTAGTCTAGACTCGAGAAAGAATCCCAGTTCGCAGACCAACCCAGTCCCAATATTATCACTAGACGATCCCATCCCTAGTCATGAAAATCATTCAGATTTCGATAATACACATTTGTTTTGTAAAAACCGGTATATTTAGTATGATCCATTCGTATACCATTTGAGTTCCTCGAAATCCATTCGTAACATGATTTAGAAATATGAGTTTTCGTTCGTTCAAAAACTTTGTATGTTTTTGCAAAACGTGCTTTGTCTAAAATATTCAGTCTTTGTTCATCGAGAACTTTGTGTTTTTTCTGCAAAACGTGCATGTCTTTCCACCCCGAAAACATTTATAAAAATGTAAAATCATAAAAAGGTGGGGTTATGAACTCACCTGAATTGCCTTGTGCGAAGCTAGCTATTTACGACTTCGTGATGTCGTTTCCAAGACTTGACTTGCTAGCGTGCATTCTACAATATTCCTAACACGGAATATCTTATAAGTTTCTAAGTAAACGCAGTAACTACACTACGTGTCATCGAGCTCCACCGAATCGTTAATCGAACGATTCAACGGTAAATAGTTAACTTATCGGAAATGATTAATTCATATTTGATAAGTATCCTTTATTGTCGATAATAACCAATTAGTCTTGAAAAGACTTAATTCTCGAGAGATTTAAAAATAAATAAATATTTACATAAAAATATATAAATATATCGTTGTAATTGCGTTAGCCATCTCGAGTAGTCATACGTGTATAAAAAGAATATTTATGTGAATTAACATAGAACAAACTCGTACTATGTATCGCATCTCGTATGATCTTTGTCAAAATATTCGTATATGCCGTTTAGGCGTATAAAATAAATATGAAAAGTTATATTTATTTTATAAAAGAATTGTCGAGTTGTCGTGTTTAAAAATAAATATGACTATATTTATTTTATAAATGAATTCGACTTGTTTGTGTCGGAAATAAATATATAGCTATATTTATTTATAAAAGGATTCATTTTGTCGAAAATGGTCGCCGCCATCGTGTCGTGAACGTTTGGTTTAGTGGGGGTAGGGTATCGGATCGAAAGAAAACTCGCCGGAGTTGTCACCGCCGCCGTCGCCGTTCCGCCGGTCGCCGAACCCTCTTGCCGGACCTGCTGCCATGTTTTAGAGAGAGAGAGAGTATTTGAGAGGATTATGTTGAAGAGTGAGAGAGTGGAAAGGAATTATGAGGATTTTTAGTGTTAAAAATCTTTTAAATAGTGAGAGTTTAGTGGGCTTGGGCCTAAGGCCCACAAGCTTGTAAACGGCCCGAAAATTCCTACGAACTCGTTTTCAAAACCCAAACACTTCGTAAATTTCATAAATCATAAATTTTGGTTCTAAAATAGTTAAAATAGCATATGTAGTTGATGTTCTTGCATTTTATTCGTCGGTTGCGTAAAAGCGCGTAGATTGCGTCGGTTGCCGTTCCAATCCGTTTTTCGATCCGGTTTCGACTGTAGCTACTAAACTTTCATGACGGAGCTAAATATAGTGTAAAATGTAAGTTCTGAAGATGACAGGCGTCTCCGTCGCTTCCGTTTCGTTGCCGATGCGTTTCCTGCTATCGCGTTTTTAGTTCACGTTTGTGTTTGTGTCGCACGGAAACCCTATAAATTCACAAAATTAAATTTATAGATATAAAATATTCGTAGAAAATACGTATTTGTCGGCGTTGTCAGTATTTCGTACGGTTTTGTTTCGTTATCGTTTAATATTCTGCAACCTCTCCGTAGATCGTCATACGCGCACTCTACAGTCGAACAAACGTTCCTGGGCACTCCAAGGGCCTAAATGAGTTAATCTATGTCTTAAACACTATTTATTATCGTGTTAATCGCCTGTTAATCACGTAATTAAGAGTCGTAAATCATTGGTTGTCATATTCTCCCCCTATTACAGAAATTTCATCCTCAAAATTTAGACTATGTCATCTCCTCAGAATTATCTTGTTCGCAGGTAAGTCCAAATAAAAACAAAGTGAATGACCGCGTAATCAAAACAAGACTTATTCGAATCATGTGAATTTAATGACATTCCTCAACAATAAGAACCCAACGGTTTAAAAGAAATGTGCTTCAAAAATTGATGTCAAAGGAAACAAGACGTATAAGTACAGTCACTAATGTGACTAAGTTAACAAGGATCCAACAATGAACAGGAACTTCGACCAATCGAATTCCATATGAACGTTCACAATAAGTAAATGAGTTCTAGAAGCAATTATATCCACTGGATGAACTTAGAATCAACAATCTCAAATGTACTAGTTTGCATGAAACGCTCGATCGTGATCAGCACAAGTTGCAAGTTATACCGACGCCAAAAGGTGTCGCAATGAATGAAACAATTCAATAATAGGGGTGATCGAACAAGTATCACCTGTGTTTTGCATGAAATGCTCAATCATGATTAGCCCAAGCTACAAGTTTGTACTGACACCACAAGGTGTCGTAGTGATTTAAACAATTTAATAAGAGCGGTGATCAAACAAGTTTACCGTGTTTGAAGTCAAATGAAAGCGCAATGAAGTAAATATGAAAATTTGTTTCTAACAATGAAACGTCAAGGAAATAGTGTTTTCGATCGAAGATGAAGAACCAATGAATATCGCAAAACATTCGATCGATGTTGGAAGAACCGTTAAGAGGTACACCGAAATATAAAAACGAATTTGTGTACCATTGTCTTAACACACGATTGTGTTAAGACTGCTATAATATGATAAATCGAAGCGAATTTAAAACAAATAAATAGATAGTTAAATAAATAAATCCGCGCATGAGAGGTGTAGACGAGATTAGCGCAAGCTTCAAATTAGTGAAACACCACCACGAGGTGTTGAAATCAACAAACGAATTAATGGAGTCGTAAACCAAACAAGTCTACTGCGATTCGGAACAAATGAAACACTTGTTAAAATGAATTCGAATATGATGTTTCCAATACATCATACGGTGTCTTGAATTGAATACGGGTAATGAACAAGTTCAAACAATTGAACTGGGTTTTGGCGCAATCCGACAATGAGTACATGCATCGACAAGAAAACTTTCGGCATGGTCACAATGAAAAACCATGTATGTAACTTGAAAAGAAGAGAATTTTCAAGAAAATGTGTTGGCTTGATAACAAAGGAGCCAACAATGAATAATAATGCGAGTCATTCGAATCACAAATCAATAATTAGGTTTAGCGAAACAATATTTGAACTTTGATGAAACGCTTATTCGAAACGAAACCACATGCGTAATAAGCGATGCATGCGTAACATATAAATTTTCAAGAAATGAAGAAAATGAATATTCGCTATACTGAAAGAAATGTTCGTGATATAATGACCATTAAGAGGAATAGGGATGTAAAAATCTACTCATTAGATGCAAAAGTCAGAATTTCAACAAAAAAAATTTAAGGACTTTACTTGGGGTTGCGTGTGATAACCGGTTGTTAGGTGACATTACCATGGAATGTCGAACATAGCGTACTTGTCATTAACTGAAATAGGGGGATGCGGAGACATACGTCTTCTCCTTGGAGTGATTCGTGTCGTTGCAGGACCGCGTGCCAAACCGCCGCTTCCTAATCGATAGTTCTCTTGCTGGCACGAATCTAGCATCGTCATTGAATTGCGCCATCATTTCTTCTCAACGGCCTCGCCTCGATAGTCGTATGTGACGTACTTCAACCCCCGTTGACGTACATATTGAGTTTCGCATATACCTGTGCACTAGCGTTTCGTTCCGCGTAGAATGTGATGTACCCCGACATCCGTTGACGTAAAATTTGAGTTCCATGTATTCTCGTGCACTAGCGTTTTGTTATGCGTAGGCTGCCTGCTCAGGAAGTTAAAGTTTCATAGACAATATGGATAATAGTGTGTGCCCGAGTTAATATTCGTGGTTCCTTCGTGATGACCTTTAATGAACTTCAACATAAGTTTCCAAAGGTTCTAAATGCATGTTTCCTATATTCTCAAAATGTTGTGTACTGTATGTAACTGTTTTATGTACCGTGTGTAAAACACCACTTTGGCGTATGTTTGAAAACAAAATTTTGACACATTGTTTTTCGGCAACAGTTGGAGACCATATTCGAGTCTTAGGCGTTCTGTATGTATTCACGTTTTAATAATCTAAGTCCCCAGAGGAAAGTGAGGTTAGAGCCTAGGTATCTCTACAGAAACCTAATTCGCTGTAACCTATAGCTCTGATACCAATCTGTCACACCCCGAAATTATCAGAGCTGGCGTGACTGGACTGGTATCTTCATTGCACAACGGAAGCAAATAAGCTAAGACTTCTAGAAAATGAATGCCCACTAAGTACTCGACTCCACATGGTTCTCCTATTCCAACCGTGCCATAATTTTTGATATGCAACCTGAGAAAGAAACATGCGAAAAAGTCAACATAAAGTTGAGTGAGTTCATAGTTTGTTTTGGAAAAGATTTAAAACAAATCTTTTTGATAACCGGTTTGTGAAGTATTATTGAGAAAACGAATTTAAAAATCATTTTCTTGTCAAGTTATATGGAAAATTTGTATTTGTAACGCATTATGTTCGTAAACGAATGTATTTGTAATCTCTTGTATTTGTAATGTTCGTATAACCGTCAATGCCCACCCTGACTTTGACTCCATGCCCGTATAATCCCATGCCTTAAATTTGTATAAAACATGGTATGTAATTTGTAAAACCCCGGTATGAAAGCAACAAGGAAAAAGAGATCACCAATGGTTGGCAAGGCCAATGGTATGCGTGAAGTGATGCAGGAAAACTCAAACCTAACAGACTTGTACCGGGCTTCCGGCTGTAAGACATAGTCACCACATGGTCCAACCCGCGGACTCATGGGTGGGGCTCGCTACACCCAAATAGATCTATCACTCATGTCCCTTGGTCCTACAATGAGGATTAATGGCCTTAAGTGTTGTACCCACCACTCACATGATCTAAGTGTACCCTTCCTTAGCTAACCATACCATTTGTAATTGTCTTTAAACATTTAGTAACATGTACTCACTGGGTGTCCCATTTCTCAAACTGCCCCAACTAGTCTCTCAGACTACCCAGTCTCTCAGACTGAACTACCAGTTAGTCTCTCAGACCAACTCCCCAGTCTCTCAGACTAACTCCCCAGTCTCTCAGACTGAAATATAAATGAATTCTTTGAAATGTGTTTTGTGTCTTTTATTTGTAAAAATATTTGTTTCCTGGATCTTGGACATTTTGTGTATGCAATGAAAACATGTTTGTAAAAACATTTTCGTGAGAGCCCTAATGATCGTAGTCTAGACTCGAGAAAGAATCCAAGTTCGCAGACCAACCAAGTCCCAATATTATCACTAGACGATCCCATCCCTAGTCATGAAAATCATTCACATTTCGATAATACGCATTTGTTTTGTAAAAACCGGTATATTTAGTATGATCCATTCGTAAACCATTTGAGTTCCTCGAAATCCATTCGTAACATGATTTAGAAATATGAGTTTTCGTTCGTTCAAAAACTTTGTATGTTTTTGCAAAACGTGCTTTGTCTAAAATATGCAGTCTTTGTTCATCGAGAACTTTGTGTGTTTTCTGCAAAACGTGCATGTCTGTCCACCCCGAAAACATTTATAAAAATGTAAAATCGTAAAAAGGTGGGGTTATGAACTCACCTGAATTGCCTTGTTCGAAGCTAGCTATTTACGACTTCGTGATGTCGTTTCGAAGACTTGACTTGCTAGCGTGCATTCTACAATATTGCTAACACGGAATATCTTATAAGTTTCTAAGTAAACACAGTAACTACTGTTGGTGCATGCGTCTGTCGACTTCGTCTTGTATCGAGTCTTGTATGTAGAATGATAGATTAGGGCACGTTATACGAGGAAAATAGGAGAGTTTACATATGTTTGAGCTAATTTCGTTTGAACATGACAGGTGACACTTTCAAACGAAATTAAGATGTTTAATTTCGTTTGAAGGACACCATGTCACTTTCAAACGAAATCACTCCTCCTATAAATACCTCATGTGTCATTTCATTTGTAACAGTTCCGGTCAGAGCAACGAAGTACTGCCGAAGTGTCCACAGACTTGTAATTGATCTATTATCAATATACGGACAGTTTAAAGTGATATTCTAGCTGAATTGAACTCTATACGTCTGTTTCCGCCTTTCGTATAGAGATAAACTCTTTTGATCGACTCGTTCGGGTCTGAAAACGATCCTACAAGTGGTATCAGAGCTCAGGAGGAAGAGTTCATACCAATTCAGCTGCAAATTCTGTTTTTCTACACCTTCTTTCAAAATTAAACAAGTTTTCACGGTTAAAAACGTCTGATTTTCACATATCATGTGCGTAATGTTGTTTTAACAAATCCTTGAGAGTTTCAGAACTAAAATCAGGTTAAAACTTGATCAATTGGACAATTTTTGGACCGAAATGATGACATCATTCTGATTTCGTTTGAAATATGCTGGCTGATTTCGTTTGAAATTGAACAATGTTCCTGATTTCGTTTGAAGTTACTTGCTGATTTCGTTTGAGAAAGCACATTGATACTATTTCGTTTGAAACTACATGTTAATACCGTTTGAAACATGTATTTCGTTTGAGAAAGTTGAGTAATTTCGTTTGAAGATAGGCATTCCGTTTGAAATCGTGATTTCGTTTGAAAGGACATACAGATTCAGCAATTTTGTTTGAAAGGGTTTTTTGTTTGGAGTGGTATTCCGTTTGAAGCCGTCTGTTTGTGAATCTTTGAAAATCAAAATTACGGAGAACGAGTTTTATAACGCTTTTGCTAGCCCGATGACTGTGACTCAAAGTACATTACTTGAAAATGAGACGGGGACATCACAAAAACCGCTTAAGCTTTTGGATATTGATGATTATAATGATTGGTCCGAATGTTTTGGTAACTGGGTTGAAGCTTATCATTTGGATGCTTGGGAACATACTGAAGTTCAATATGAAAGACCAACAAAGAACAATAATCAGATAATGCCAATTAGAGAAACGAGTGCTGATGAAAAAAAGAAGTATAGAGATGAGAAATTGATGGTTAGTCTATTACAACAAGCGATTAAAGAGGACATATTGATTCTTCTTCAACATGACGGAAGTGCATATTCGATTTGGAATGAATTAGAATCAAAATTTCTGGGAAGTGATGATATGCTCAAGAACAAAATGTCACTTATGAAGAAAGAATTTGATCTTTTCCGTGGTTTGAAAACAGAAAACACCAAGCAGATTATTGAAAGATATTGTAACTTGGTGAAAAATATGACAAAATTAGGCATAAAAAAGGATACAGATGAATTGATTGAGAAACTAGCTGATGCGTTACCACATGATATTTGGGGAACGTATCTGATGATGTTGAGGAATAATAGAAAGGAATATAAAAAGCTAACACTGGGAGAGTTTATTAAACATCTTGAAGCTCAAGAGATGGAGCAAAGAAAGATTGCTAGGATGAAGAACTATGATGGAGAACAAGACATCGGATTATATTTCAAAAGTGGTGTTAGTGATAAGACAAATTTTTCTCCAACTTGTTGTTGTCCTGTTCTAAATCAACTATTTGACGCTTTAGCTTAGCAACATCTTCAATGTAAGAATTGACAACTTGTTGCTTTATTGAATACTGTCGCTTATGCGTATCAGTAGTTTCGGAACAGTATTTCAATATGGATTGAAGAAGTTTCATTTGACTTTTCACATTTTCATATGACTCTTTTGTAATGTGATAAGCCAATTTTATTGAATCATACTCTTTCTTCATTTCTTGACATGCATTTTCTTTTTGTTCACATTCTTCTGTCTTTTTCAAAATCTTTTCTTTCAAAATCTCATTTTCTTTTTCTAAATTTTTGCATTTTTGAGAAAGTTTTTCGTCATTTTCTTTTAGAACTTATTCGTTTTCAAGCATTTCTTTGCATTTAATTTTGAAAATATCTTCAATTTTATTGAATTCTAGATTTCTTGTTCTGAACTTTTCGTCTTTTTCAGTACAAGCTCTGCATGGTCCCATGCATTTCTTGCATTGTTCAACAATTTCATTTAAGATTTCAGAATCAGAATTTAACTCAGTGATTGGCACTTCGGTGTTCTCTTCTGCATCTGTCTGAGTTTGATCAGCATCTTTCTTTTTCTCATCACCAGCACCAGCATCACTATTCACTTTAACCGAACTTTCCAGCTTCTTCTCAGCTTCTTCAACCTGCTGTTCTTCAGTAACAGCTTCTTTTTCAAAAACTTTTTCTTCTACCTTCTTTTCCTCTTCTATCTTCTCATCCTCAACTTTCACAGTTTCGACTTTAACTTCCTCAGCAACTTTCTTCAGATCAGTTACCAACTCATCAACATTCTTCTTCATTCTTTCTTCATCCCTCTTTTTCAAACTCGCGGTCATCACGTCACGAATTATCTTATCCAGCTTTTTCAGATAACCTGTTTTATCTTTCGCAATATTCTAATAGTATTAGCCGGACAGAGGAATTACTGCAAGAACCTCATCAAAAACCACTTCTTTTCTGTGAACGACAGGATCACCATTTCTGTTGACATGGCAATCTCTCTTCTTGTCGTATCTTCCATAGTACGTTGCATCTTCGTATTCTTCTTGCATTTTCTCAATCCCGCAGCCTGCAAAGAATCTCTCTCTTTCAGTTTTCTCACTTAAAATCTCTTCTCGGCTTCTTTCCTTGATTTCAGCCATAATGTTATCTCCTTGATATTCACACCTCGTAAATCACAACACAAGAAACAATCAAATAACAATGAATAGTTACAACAAAAATATCAAACACTTGGATCGGACGGGGTGCTGGTCGATCAGACAGGGTGCTATTCGATCGAACGGGTATTCGATCAAGTGAGTCAACGAAAGTCAACTTGTTGTCCGATCGGGTGGTAAAGTTATCCAATCAGCTGGGATTTTGTTTTGAATAGAGTGGCAATTCGTTCGACCCTCTGTTCGATCGATCAGCACTACGCGACAAAACTCTTGTTCGATTGGCTAGCTTGCTTTGATGCTGTCCGATCGGCTAGCTTGTTCAATTGATGGCACAAGACGACAAAATGCTTGACCGATCAGGTGGCGATTGACTCTTTGACCTTAACAATGAGATTTTATCTTTCAAAACAATATCACATGCTAACTGACACCTATAACCTGCACTACATCAATGGCCGACAAGGCCTTTAATATCTCATGCAAACAAGATTCTTAAAGAGATGAAATGTTCACGTGATATACTAAAATATGGTATTAATGATGGCAGGTTAACTTGTTGACAACTAAAATGAAAGTCACATGCTCACCGAATTCAATTAAAGACTCACATGAATGTTGACAAAGTAACTTGATCGGATGGGATGTGTTGACACGTATTACCGACCGTGCGGGTGGGATGCTAGCCGTTCGGACAGCTGTCCGTTCGGCTAGGTCAACAATAGTCAAAGTTTAAATGTATAGCAGTGGAATGGACAGGTGTTCGATCGGACTACTGTCCGATCGGTCAGCAGTCAACAAATTTAAACAATTTTTAATGAAATGCAGTGTAAAGTGTGGTACAGCTTGCTGACCGTTCAGCCAGAGATGCTAGTCGATCGGCCGGCAAGTCAAAGTCAATGATTAAATGAATTTGCAAAGAATACTTTGGTTTGGACAGCTGTTCGATCGAACAACAGTCAACAAGTCAAAGTTTTTAAATGAATTGCAATGTTTAGCTTTGGAACGGTTAGCTAGCCGATCGGTCAGCTGGCCGATCGGTTGGCATCCATATGAACTTCAATATCAACAGCAAACATATCCCAACTTTTTCGAACCAAAAAATTCAAGATTTCTCCCAAATTACTTAGAGTTAAGATCTGAAAATTTATAGGCTTGTAGATCAGATAGTTTCGCACAACATATCCAAAAATTAGCAATTTTTAACCGTAAAAACTCGATTAATTTGACGGTTTTCAGTTAAGAACACTAAGAGATGAAAAGTTGAAGAAATTGAGCGAATCTGATGCGATTTTGGATCTGAATCTGATGAATTTCTGTGCGTTTCAGTGCGTTTGATCCGTGCAATCGAGCTCCTGCTCTGATACCACTTGTTAGGACCGGTTTTGACTCCGAAATGATTGCGAACCGAACGTGTGACGTGCGGAATCCGTACACGAACGTGACCGAACACACGAGAATGTAATATAATCAGTGATTCTATTGACAGATCTGAAATCGTATAAAGCACCTGAATCACGTATACATCACTTTCTCTCTCTAGCTTCTCTCTCTAGCACTAGAGCTCTCCAAAGTGCAAAATGGTCAAAAGTCACAAAAGTCCTAAACCTAACACCTTAGGTTCCTATTTATAGGCCAAGGGGCTTTAATGAGTTTCCTCATTATTACAGAAATGCCACTTTGCCTTTTACTACAATATAACAATATAAAGCTAGAATTAAATTGTTTCAGCTATGATTTGAGATGACGGAGGCGATAGACATAAATACACTAACAGAGGAACCAATTGGGACATGGTGTTGAAACTTGTAAGGTATGCTTGACAGTCTAAATTCTTCATGACCAACGTCAAGAAGTCAGTTTCAATCCTTTCCACCTCATGCTAGGGACAAAAATTATCCTTGATCAATGTAACAAACTGATCCCAAGACATGTTATATAACGGGTTCTTTCTTGTAGCTTGGATTAGGGACCTCCACCAAGCTAAAGCTTCACCTTTAAAAGATTATGAAACAAACTTCACAATGACCTGTTGTGCACAACCACTAATATCAACCACTGTATCCATCTTATCGAGCCAAGTCATACAATCAATGGCTCCTTTCTCCCCTGTGAAGTCTCTTGGCTTACAAAAGATGAAATATTTGTAAGAGCAAGCCTTAACACGTGGCTCCTGTTTAAACATAGTTTATTTGGATGGAACACTTCTCTGATTTGATGAGTGACGAGCATCGTCCTTCTTTGACTCATGCATTTTAGAAGGGGGCTTACTATGAGCCACAGATTGAGTCTTAGTGTGAGTACCACTTGATTCCTTGAATTTTCTGTCAAGAGCTCTAGTAACAGCATTGTCTATCAATGCTTGAAGATCTGCACCAGCTACGTTTACTCTGGTGGTATCATTTCTCTCCTTGGGGTGACTGTTAACCTCTTCTGATTCAGCCATGTAGCTTGATTGCTACATAAAAATGATGACAATAATTCATTCAGAAATCTTATTATGGAATTGTCATTTTGGCAATTCATTAACCATGGTAAATACAAACCATATTGGTTATTTTGCTAGTCATATTTGTCTAGGGTTTTCATTATAATTTATCCCTAGTTATTAATCATTAAAGATAAGTGGCACAAAAGGCCTAGTCACAAGGACAATTTTAAAAATTATAAGCCACGATCTTGCAAGATCGAGGCATTAAGGTTTGAACATAGTTCATCCCCTTTTCTGACAGGGAGTCATAGACTACGACTGTCTTTTGTCTTATAAGACAATAAATATGGCCCGAAGGCACTTCATCACTAATGGATGTTTCATATATGATCATCTTAATTGATGATTTGAACCCATGATTTCTAGATCATTAGGCTAGATAAGGGATTGGAAAATCCCATTATAAGGATAACAAGTATGATTTTTATCGTATCACTGTTGTCAGGAGTGCTAACATGTTTTCAGATGTTAACAGGGATTTGAATCTTTTAGATAGGTTTTACCATCATGGCCATGTCTAAAATGACATATAGGCTAGGTTATACCTCTTAAGATTCTTTTTAATATTTAATGGCAGATCAACATTAAATTGGAACGATATTTTGATTTATTTCATACAATATATTCATATATATAAGGACAAATGAAATTTAAATTAAACCATTCCAATAAATTGAAAGAAGTACATAGATGCCCTAAACGGGACTTTTAATAAATAGTTTGTCCACATAGGGACTAAAAGAAGAAATACAAGTCCTCGCAGGGACTGAATATATAAATAAAATTGTCCACGCAGGGACTTAATTGAAATAAACAACAATACAAATAAATAAGGATTTTAATAATCCCTCTTCTTCTTCTTCCCCTTTATTAGGTCTGCCAAACCCTTAAGTAGTCCCCGACGACTTCTACGCTCCTCCTGAACCTCTCGTTCCACCTGGTTCAACCTCTGAAGAATTTCCTGCTGCTGTGGTGGTTGGAACAGTGGCGACTGCACCGGTTGCTGATGCGGAAGTTGAGGAGGTGGCGGGTATTGGTACCCGTATGATTGATACCCAGTCTGGTATGAAGCTGCGAAGGGTCCTTCAGGGTGAAGAGCATTGTAGTTGGCCGCCTCGAGGTACGGGTCGACGGCAGGGGCATTGTAGTAGTTATAGCCAGGATAAGCTGGCTGCTCAAAAGGGTTATACGCCGCTGCACCGGCGTAAGAAGGAATTGGGTTATCATAACCCGTGTGTGGTGGTGGTGCGACTGGAACTGAGTTGACTTCTGAAACTGGGTTTGAAGGCCCACCCATTTGCGGGTCTTCATACAGTGGCGAGTAGTGACTTCCACTGGAGTGTTGAGGGGTGCTGAAGTGAAAATCCCCTCTTCGTACGGACATCCGTGCACCTGATCTTCTTCGCCTCGGTGGTTCTGGAGGCAGTTGCTGCTTTAGCGGCGGCGGTGGCAGTGGAGTAACCGCCTGGAAACGCGAATCCTCAGAATGATCCTGCTGCTGTTGTTGAGGTGGGTTGAAAGGGGGAGTGTACTCCCAGTGGTATGTGGCCCATCTTTCAGCAAAAATTTCCGGGCCCCTGTATGGCGAACCATGAAATGATGATCCATCAGAAATCTCTATGGGATGCGTCGGCGTCCCAGATAGCGGCATTTCTGGATCTGGATCCTCGTACATATCCATATCCTGGGCTTCAGGAAAGTGGTATTTTGGTCCCAATGGGTTATGGCCCATTGGTTCTTCATTCGTGTTCACCGGGTTGAACTTGCTCTAAAAGTATGGGGTCGGGTTCTGGAAAGGTTGATGTGAACTCAACCGCTGCAACGGGATGAAAGAGTGGTGTGAGTGGTCAGACTCATTGTTCTGATGGAGCCCGAATGAATCGTGGTATGATGGTGAGGAACTGAACGAGACAGTGCATCTCGCAGGCTCTAGGTAAGTTCTCCAATCCTCCTGGGGACTAGAGCTTAAGGTTACTGAAGGAGTTCGCCAGTGTGAAGGCCCGGCCTCATGGTCGTTCCTTGCTGTCATTGGTGCGTTGCCTCTTCCACTTCTTCCTCTGAAACATGGCGGCATTTTGTCTTGTTCCTGACAAAACAAACAAAAGAAACAAGCTAAAAGAAAACAATTAAGATTCGGATTAGTCCTAAGTCATTTGCCTAGACTCGGAGGTTAAGGAATATGCAAACTGTGTCATTGAGATTAAACACAAAAGGCTAGTGTTTAATTCACTCAATGTTGGCTCTGAAACCAACCTGTCACACCCCGATATTTCCACGTATTACCGGTGGGCCCGGTGGGGAGTATCGTGACGTAGTTGATATCATCATAGTCAATTAATCACAGTTTAATGCACGCCGAAAGTCTGAACGTAATTTATACAAACCGAGTTGAAAGTAACATAAAATATTACACAACGGATTGTAAGTGGATCCACAGGCGGATCTAAAATAAAAATTGTTCAACAGATTTAAGCATCAAAAGCTTGCAAGACTCTTTATTTGATACTAGGAGTAGCCAGGCCATTACGCGTAGTACCTGCACTTAACCTTTTTGAAAAATACGTCAGTTTACACTGGTAAATACAATTAACTGACTCTTTTGAAAAACATTTATAAAATTAATTTGGATGCACAAGGCATAAAATCTTTTGTAACTTGGGACAATTATTTAAAATATAATCTTGTATACAGTTTTACATGTTTGTCGTCCATTCAGGACCCGGTTAGAAGAGCCGGATAAGATTAATAGACACGCCACAAGTATAGGCCCACAAGAGAGTGAGATACCGTTTATACATACGCAACTATCAGGTGTATGCCTACAACCCGTGCTTAAGCCGTGGCCATTTCTAATGAATGAGCTGAGGATATCCAGGACATGGTCATTAACCCCTAAAGGCATTGCATCAAACAAGACAGATTAAAATGGGTTATATAAATTTATTAATCACAATCCGATTTAAATAACTACATACCCGACCAAGCGGTATTATTATAATACCGTATCCCAAGCCCGTATAACGAAAAATAAGTTAAAAGTATTTACCTGAGAAAAATATAATATTATTCTCAGCCGTATATCAATCAGCAAACACAGGTAGCTATTTCTGGGCTCCTAAATCTAGAACGAAGGTTTTAATAACCTATTAGATTTCTAACGGGCCTTATTTAGGTCTTAACTTAGACCGGTTAGTTTTAATGAAAGGTTTACGGTTCAAAACGCAAGATTAAGCGAAGACCGGATTAGAATGTGTTTTAGACCCAACAAGTATAAGGACTTGTGTAAAATGGGTAAACTAAATACATTCTGGATTTTGAAGTAAAAATGATAAGGTTTGACCCATTTCTGTTAATTTATGCAAACTAGTTACATAAACCGTACCGATCGCGAATATGCATAACGGGTAACCAAATGAAACATGTACAGGTTCCATAAGTTAATATGCTTAAAATTGGTTATGGTATCAGTAGGATAACTTCCATTATGCCCATAATGAATTTAAAACCAAATTAAGCCCCGTAAGGGTATTTTGGTCATTTTAAAGTTTATAAAAGTGGTTAAACAGCAATCTGAGGTTCAGGCCTAAAATAATCAGTAAAAATATTTATTTCAATAAGTTACATCAGTAAGATATCATACATATCTGAAATTTATCGTTTATGACCAAACTATGCACCGTAGGGGCATTTTGGTCATTTCACGTATGCTATAAGGGTCAAATTTGGAAATCTGATTTCAAAACTTTTACTTACTGTTAAAGTATAAAATTTTTCTTATAACATCAGTAGGTAACAAGACTTATGTCACACCCCGAAATTATCAGAGCTGGCGTGACTGGACTGGTATCTTCATTGCACAACGGAAGCAAATAAGCTAAGACTTCTACAAAATGAACGCCCACTAAGTACTCGACTCCACATGCTTCTCCTATTCCAACCGTGCCATAATTTTTGATATGCAACCTGAGAAAGAAACATGCGAAAAAGTCAACATAAAGTTGAGCGAGTTCATAGTTTGTTTTGGAAAAGATTTAAAATAAATCTTTTTGATAACCGGTTTGTGAAGTATTATTGAGAAAATGAATTTAAAAATCATTTTCTTGTCAAGTTATATGAAAACTTTGTATTTATAACACATTATGTTCGTAAAACCATGTATTTGTAAACTCTTGTATTTGTAATGTTCGTATAACCGTCAATGCCCACCCTGACTTTGACTCCATGGCTGCATAATCCTATGCCTTGAATTTGTATAAAACATGGTATGTAATTTGTAAAACCCCGGTATGAAAGCAACAAGGAAAAAGAGATCACCAATGGTTTGCAAGGCCAATGGTATGTGTGAAGTGATGTAGGAAAATTCAAACCTAGCAGACTTGTACTGGGCTTCCGGCTGTAAGACATAGTCACCACATGGTCCAACCCGCGGACTCATGGGGTGGGGCTCGCTACACCCAAATAGATCTATCACTCATGTCCCTTGGTCCTACAATGAGGATTAATGGCCTTAAGTGTTGTACCGATCCACTCACATGATCTAAGTGTAATTGTCTGTAAACATTTAGTAACATGTACTCACTGGGTGTCCCATTTCTCAAACTGCCCCAACTAGTCTCTCAGACTGAACTACCCAGTTAGTCTCTCAGACCAACTCCCCAGTCTCTCAGACTGAATTACCCAGCTTGTCTCTCAGACTAACTCCCCAGTCTCTCAGACTGAAATATAAATGAATTCTTTGAAATGTGTTTTGTGTCTTTTATTTGTAAAAATATTTGTTTCCTGGATCTTAGACATTTTGTGTATGCAATGAAAACATGTTTGTGAAAACATTTTCGTGAGAGCCCTAATGATCGTAGTCTAGACTCGAGAAAGAATCCCAGTTCGCAGACCAACCCAGTCCCAATATTATCACTAGCCGATCCCATCCCTAGTCAAGAAAATCATTCAGATTTCGATAATACACATTTGTTTTGTAAAAACCGGTATATTTAGTATGATCCATTCGTATACCATTTGAGTTCCTCGAAATCCATTCGTAACATGATTTAGAAATATGAGTTTTCGATCGTTCAAAAACTTTGTATGTTTTTGCAAAACATGCTTTGTCTAAAATATGCAGTCTTTGTTCATCGAGAACTTTGTGTTTTTTCTGCAAAACGTGCATGTCTTTCCACCCCGAAAACATTTATAAAAATGTAAAATCATAAAAAGGTGGGGTTATGAACTCACCTGAATTGCCTTGTGCGAAGCTAGCTATTTACGACTTCTTGATGTCGTTTCCAAGACTTGACTTGCTAGCGTGCATTCTACAATATTCCTATCACGGAATATCTTATAAGTTTCAAAGTAAACGCAGTAACTACACTACGTGTCATCGAGCTCTACCGAATCGTTAATCGAACGATTCAACGGTAAATAGTTAACTTATCGGAAATGATTAATTCATATTTGATAAGTATCCTTTATTGTCGATAATAACCAATTAGTCTTGAAAAGACTTGATTCTCGAGAGATTTAAAAATAAATAAATATTTATATAAAAATATATAAATATATGGTTGTAATTGCGTTAGCCATCTCGAGTAGTCATACGTGTATAAAAAGAATATTTATGTGAATTAACATAGAACAAACTCGTACTATGTATCGCATCTCGTATGATCTTTGTCAAAATATTCGTATATGCCGTTTAGGCGTATAAAATAAATATGAAAAGTTATATTTATTTAATAAAAGAATTGTCGAGTTGTCGTGTTTGAAAATAAATATGACTATATTTATTTTATAAATGAATTCGACTTGTTTGTTTCGGAAATAAATATATAGCTATATTTATTTATAAAAGGATTCATTTTGTACGATATTGAAAATAAATATATAAACTATATTTATTTTTATAAAACAAATTCATATCGTTTGGTATTTGAAATAATATGTAAACTATATTCAAGTTTACAAAAGAGCCTTGGTTTTGTTTGATGTTCGAAATAAATGTATAAACTATATTTATTTTATGATACGAAGGCGTGTTCGGCGTTTGAGATAATATAGAAGTTATGTGGAGTTTATAAAGTTTTCGAGTTATCGTATGAAATAAATATAATAACTATATTTATTTTAATAAAAGGAAGTCGTCGAAATTAATAACGTACTTGTATTTTGTTTTTCTAGGAGATTGTTTGAAATCGAGTGTTCGTTTTATAATAAAAACGTGTTTTGTTTTACGGGTTTTCTCAAAAAACGGGCAGAGTTTCCTCTGTTTTTGGATGCCCCGACAACACAAGTTGTCGTTATTTTTCAAAATTCAATAACCAATTCACGACATATATGTGTAATCAATTTATATGAATCATGTATCACCAATTTATACGAACAAGTTAATATATAAACTCGAGTGGAGTAATTTTATAATAAAATTTCATTATTTGGTACGGTTTTAAGAGCTCGATTTCGCGTAATTAACAAAAATTATACGAAACAATATAATTTACGCGTGCCGTTATAAATTTTACCATATCTCGTGCCGAATCATCGCACCGCTTGACTGAGTTGACCGGCTGACATTGACCGAGTTGACTCAGTCCGACCGAGTCAACCGGGTCGACTCGCACTGCACCAAAACCGAACCTGAATAACCCGTGAATCACAACAGAAATGTCCCGAAACGAACCACCAGAACCCGAAACTGAACCGGAACCAAGCTGGCCCAACCACCAGCCCACCGCCAGTGCCGCCGGCCGGCCCCAGCGCCGCCGGCTACGGTGCTACTTCCACTGTTAGCCTTTGCTGCTGCTGTTTCTCTCCGAAACGACCGTCGCTGCCACCATTGGCCGACCTACCTGATGTCACCGGTGACGGGGTCACACCACCACCACCATCCTTGCTCTCGTCACTACAAAACACCCCGGAGACCGACGCGAAACAAACTTTGAGACGATTCAGAACTGGTATAGATGAGATGAGGTGAAACGATGCACTTACCGGAAAGGAGTAGTGTTACCGGAAAAATAAAAGTAACGAAACTTTGCAGGAAGGTCTCTCGGTGCCCATCTACACATGCATGGAGTTAGAATTCCAAAAACGGTTCGCCAGAATTTTGACCGGAACTTCACCGGAGTTGCGCGTGAGCCCAAACGGCTCAGAATCTTCGAAAATGGTCGCCGCCATCGTGTCGAGAACGTTTGGTTTAGTGGGGGTAGGGTATCGGATCGAAAGAAAACTCTCCGGAGTTGTCACCGCCGCCGCCGCCGTTCCGCCGGTCGCCGAACCCTCTTGCCGGACCTGCTGCCATGTTTTAGAGAGAGAGAGAGAGTATTTGAGAGGATTATGTTGAAGAGTGAGAGAGTGGAAAGGAATTATGAGGATTTTTAGTGTTAAAAATCTTTT